>JANJGN010000273.1:0-10000 GCA_026770705.1 Isurus oxyrinchus | reverse complement strand
CTGCATGCAGGACTACAGCTGAGGCTGAACTACTGTCTAATGTTGGGGCTGGAGGAGGTTACAGAGATAGGGAGGGTTGTAGGGGCTGGAGGAGGTTACAGAGATAGGGAGGGTTGTTGGGGCTGGAGGAGGTTACAGAGATAGGGAGGGTTGTTGGGGCTGGAGGAGGTTACACAGATGAGGAGGGTTGTAGAGGCTGGAGGATGTTACAGAGATAGGGAGGGTTGTAGGGGCTGGAGGAGGTTACAGAGATAGGGAGGGTTGTAGGGGCTGGAGGAGGTTACAGAGATAGGGAGGGTTGTAGGGGCTGGAGGAGGTTACAGAGATAGGGAGGGTTGTAGGGGCTGGAGGAGGTTACAGAGATAGGGAGGGTTGTAGGGGCAGGAGTTGGTTACAGAGATAGGGAGGGTTGTAGGGGCTGGAGGAGGTTACAGAGATAGGGAGAGTTGTAGGGGCTGGAGGAGGTTACAGAGATAGGGAGGGTTGTTGGGGCTGGAGGAGGTTACACAGATGAGGAGGGTTGTAGAGGCTGGAGGATGTTACAGAGATAGGGAGGGTTGTAGGGGCTGGAGGAGGTTACAGAGATAGGGAGGGTTGTAGGGGCTGGAGGAGGTTACAGAGATAGGGAGGGTTGTAGGGGCTGGAGGAGGTTACAGAGATAGGGAGGGTTGTTGGGGCTGGAGGAGGTTACACAGATGAGGAGGGTTGTAGGGGCTGGAGGATGTTACAGAGATAGGGAGGGTTGTAGGGGCTGGAGGAGGTTACAGAGATAGGGAGGGTTTAGGGGCTGGAGGAGGTTACAGAGATAGGGAGGGTTGTAGGGGCTGGAGGGTGTTACAGAGATAGGGAGGGTTGTAGGGGCTGGAGGAGGTTACAGAGATAGGGAGGGTTGTAGGGGCTGGAGGAGGTTACGGAGATAGGGAGGGTTGTAGGGGGCTGGAGGAGGTTACAGAGATAGGGAGGGTTGTAGGGGGTTGGAGGAGGTTACAGAGATAGGGAGGGTTGTCGGGGCAGGAGCTGGTTACAGAGATAGGGAGGGTTGTAGGGGCTGGAGGAGGTTACAGAGATAGGGAGGGTTGTAGGGGCTGGAGGAGGTTACAGAGATAGGGAGGGTTGTTGGGGCAGGAGTTGGTTACAGAGATAGGGAGGGTTGTAGGGGCAGGAGTTGGTTACAGAGATAGGGAGGGTTGTAGGGGCTGGAGGAGGTTACAGAGATAGGGAGGGTTGTAGGGGCTGGAGGAGGTTACAGAGATAGGGAGGGTAGTAGGGGGCTGGAGGAGGTTACAGAGATAGGGAGTGTTGTAGGGGGCTGGAGGAGGTTACAGAGATAGGGAGTGTTGTAGGGGGCTGGAGGAGGTTATAGAGATAGGGAGGGTTGTAGGGGGCTGGAGGAGGTTACAGAGATAGGGAGTGTTGTAGGGGCTGGGGGAGGTTACAGAGATAGGGAGTGTTGTAGGGGGGCTGGAGGAGGTTACAGAGATAGGGAGGGTTGTAGGGGGCTGGAGGAGGGTGGAGGAGCTTACAGAGATAGGGAGGGTTGTAGGGGGCTGGAGGAAGTTACAGAGATAGGGAGGGTTGTAGGGGCTGGAGGAGGTTACAGAGATAGGGAGGGTTGTAGGGGCTGGAGGAAGTTACAGAGATAGGGAGGGTTGTAGGGGCTGGAGGAGGTTACAGAGATAGGGAGTGTTGTAGGGGGGTGGAGGAGGTTACAGAGATAGGGAGTGTTGTAGGGGCTGGAGGAGGTTACAGAGATAGGGAGTGTTGTAGGGGGGTGGAGGAGGTTACAGAGATAGGGAGGGTTGTAGGGGCTGGAGGAGGTTACAGAGATAGGGAGGGTTGTAGGGGCTGTAGGAGGTTACAGAGATAGGGAGGGTTGTAGGGGCTGGAGGAGGTTACAGAGATAGGGAGGGTTGTAGGGGCTGGAGGAGGTTACAGAGATAGGGAGGGATGTAGGGGCTGGAGGAGGTTACAGAGATTGGGAGGGTTGTAGGGGCTGGAGGAGGTTACAGAGATAGGGAGGGTTGTAGGGGCTGGAGGAGGTTACAGAGATAGGGAGGGTTGTAGGGGCTGGAGGAGGTTACAGAGATAGGGAGGGATGTAGGGGCTGGAGGAGGTTACAGAGATAGGGAGGGTTGTAGGGGCTGGAGGAGGTTACAGAGATAGGGAGGGTTGTAGGGGCTGGAGGAGGTTACAGAGATAGGGAGGGTTGTAGGGGCTGGAGGAGGTTACAGAGCTGAATGCAGAAGGGGACTTGGTGTGAGTTCGGTTCCGGAGTTGGAGTGAGGGGGGACAGCGGAGCTTGGCATGAGTTTGGATTTCAGGGGGTGGGTGGGTGGGGTGGGGGGGGCGCTGATCAGGACTGTGTTGGTTTAGACCATTCTGGAGGTAACTATTGGCTGAGTGAGTCTTTCAGAAACCAATGGGTTTTCTCTGCCTGGACCTCCAGTCTTCTGTCCCTAACCAAACGGACTGATTTTCTCCAGAAGCCTTCAACTCGGCTGCCCCACAATCTAACCGGAGCAAAACAAAGCGAATGCTGCCATCTGGAGGCAACCAAAATTATTGCCCTGTTTGCATGACAACATTTTATGATTAATAGTAAAACAAGAATCGGCAACATGTTAACTATTATTGGGTGTGTCAATCGACACAAGGCCGGGGCAGGTTTGCCAACAGGCTGTGGACTGGAAGCTGGCGTTACAGCTGCTGACAGGAGCTTCACATCGAGCCAACCCTCTCCAGAGTTAGTGAAGCTGTTGCCCAAAACACACCAGGCCCAAAGCTGGTTTGGCAGTGACTTGTTGCCCAGCTTGGCTCACTAATAGGTGCCTGCATGAATGGGCCTGAATCTGGAGCCTGGAGGACTAAGGTCAATATCAGGTACCAGGAGGATTTGGCTCCGCACCAGGGCCTGGTGGAGCAGGCTCCCTACTCGGACCTGGGGGTTTAAGTCCCATGCCTGAGCCTGGAGGAGTAGGCCGCATACTGGGGCCTAGAGGATTAGGCCCCATACTGGGGCCTGGAGGAGTAGGCCCCATACTGGGGCCTGGAGGAGTAGGCCTCATACCAGGGCCTGGAGGAGTTGGTCCCATACTGGGGCCTGGAGGAATAGGCCCCATACTGGGGCCTGGAGGAGTAGGCCCCATACTGGGGCCTGGAAGAGTAGGCCCCATACTAGGGCCTGGAGGAGTAGGCCCCATACTAGGGCCTGGAGGAGTTGGTCCCATACTAGGGCCTGGAGGAGTTGGTCGCGTACTGGGGCCAGGAGGAGTAGGCCCCATACTAGGGCCTGGAGGAGTTTGTCGCGTACTGGGGCCTGGAGGAGTAGGCCTGATACTGGGGCCTGGAGGAGTAGGCCCCATACTAGGGCCTGGAGGAGTTGGTCGCGTACTGGGGCCAGGAGGAGTAGGCCCCATACTAGGGCCTGGAGGAGTTTGTCGCGTGCTGGGGCCTGGAGGAGTAGGCCTGATACTGGGGCCTGGAGGAGTAGGCCCCATACTAGGGCCTGGAGGAGTTGGTCGCGTACTGGGGCCAGGAGGAGTAGGCCCCATACTAGGGCTTGGAGGAGTTCGTCGCGTACTGGGGCCTGGAGGAGTAGGCCTGATACTGGGGCCTGGAGGAGTAGGCCTGAAACCACTGACCTGGTGGCCCAAGACCAGGAGCCTGAGATTGTCTCCCATTTGGCCGCACAAACTCTGCAGTGAGAGAGTTTCTGGCTGTGGAGGATGTAGGAAATCAACCAGCCAATCGATAGGGTGACCAGATGTCCCAGTTTGGCCGGTGCAGTCCGGGTATCTCACTAAGCACCCCTGTGTCTGGACAGGTTTCTCCAGATTGCTCGAGTGTCCGTGTTTCCAGCTTGGCTGGGGCGTCCCCCACTTTAATCCACCCCTCGCATTCAATCTCATCCACCGGTCTACCTGAGATAGTCTAACATAACACGGAAAAGGCCAAGCAAGGACCTGCAGAGTATCAACACCCAGGCGGTTATCATTGACCAGAACTGAACTGGACCAGCCATATAAATACTGTGGCTACAAGAGCAGGTCAGAGGTTGGGAATCCTGCGGAGAGTCACTCACCTCCTGACCCCCCAAAGCCTGTCCATCATCTACAAGGCACAAGTCAGGAGTGTGATGGAATACTCCCCACTTGCCTGGATGAGTGCAGCTCCCACAACACTCAAGAAGCTCGACACCATCCAGGACAAAGCAGCCGCTTGATTGGCACCCCATCCACAAACATTCACTCCCTCCACCACCGACGCACAGTAGCAGCAGTGTGTGTACCATCTACAAGATGCACTGCAGCAACTCACCAAGGCTCCTTAGACAGCACCTTCCAAACCCACAACCACTACCATCTAGAAGGACAAGGGCAGCAGATACATGGGGACACCACCACCTGGAAGTTCCTCTCCAAGTCACTCACCACCCTGACTTGGAAATATATCGGCCGTTCCTTCACTGTCACTGGGTCAAAATCCTGGAACTCCCTCCCTAACAGCGCTGTGGGTGTACCTACACCACATGGACTGCAGCGGCTCAAGGAGGCAGCTCACCACCACCTTCTCAAGGGGCAATTAGGGATGGGCAATAAATGCTGGGCCCAGCCAGCGATGCCCACATCCCGTGAATGAATAAATAAAAGGGGTAAAAGAAATAAGTGGGAAATTAGGCAAACGCATGACAGGCCTGAGGCCTAATGGCATCTTTCCTGTCTCTGCACATGAAGTTCGAACATCACAGTGAGCGAGGTCACAATTCCTTCCCCTAAATCACTCTTAGAGACTCCTCCTAACAGGATCGAAATTGTTTTACAGCTAAATGTGTTCTTTCATACTTATTTTTTACATGGAATGTGTAAAAGTGACATGTCCACTCCTTGTTCTGTGTTGTGGTATTGTCCCTGTATGTTGACCCTTCCCTCAATCGATAGTTTAGTCTGACTGGTCTGCTTATTTAAGAAAGGATGTGATTTTTTTACATTATTGATTTACAGGATGTGGGCTTTGCTGGCTGGGCCAGCATTTATTGCCCACTCCTAATTGCCCCTTGAGAAGGTGGTGGTGAGCTGCCTTCCTGAACCGCTGCAGTCCATGTGGTGTAGGTACACCCACAGTGCTGTTAGGGAGGGAGTTCCAGGATTTTGACCCAGCGACAGTGAAGGAACGGCCGATATATTTCCAAGTCAGGATGGTGAGTGACTTGGAGAGGAACTTCCAGGTGGTGGTGTTCCCATGTGTCTGCTGCCCTCGTCCTTCTAGATGGTAGTGGTCGTGGGTTTGGAAGGTGCTGCCTAAGGAGCCTTGGTGAGTTCCTGCAGTGCATCTTGTAGATGGTACACACGCTGCTGCTACGGTGCGTCGGTGGTGGAGGGAGTGAATGTTTGTGGATGGGGTGTCAATCAAGTGGCTGCTTTGTCCTGGATGGTGTCGAGCTTCTTGAGTGTTGTTGGAGCTGCACTTTTCCAGGCAAGTGGGGAGTATTCCATCACACTCCTGACTTGTGCCTTGTAGATGGTGGAGAGGAACTGGGGAAGTGTATTTGTACATTTTGCGTGAACGTTTTCACCCAACCTTTGTGCTTCGAGTTTCGAAAATCTAAGGGAGAAGGTTGAACGTTTATGAATCTCGAAATGCAGTGAAAGAGTTTTGTTCACTGTCTTACCCGCTCTTTGAAGTAGGTCAGAAAGATGGTTATTCAGTCAATCCCAGCTCGATGGCTCCTGAAGTCTGTGGTAAAGCGAGCATTGCTGGTAGCTTTACGCCAAGCCTAGCTCCCTTTCAAATTGCAAATTGGTAAAAGGGGCTGGGCCGATATCCAGGACTTGACCAATCGGTAACAAAGCTGACGGGTCATGTGAGGGGGGGGGGGGCGCTCCGTCCAATCAGAGGGGTGGAGGGCGCCGACTGGTGCATCTGAGCTGTGGCAGGCTTAAAGCCGGGGTGGGTGGGTGAGTTGAGCGGGGTTGGGTGAGGGGACGGAGTTAGGTGACCAGGATAGGTAGACAGGCTGTGGTTCTCTCTCACACACACACACACACACACACACACACCTCAACAGCCGGAGCCCCAGCCCAGCTGGGAGTGAGAAAGAACGGAAGGCCACCGCTCCAGACAAGCAGAGACGCTTTGTGCCTTTCCGGCAGATGTTCTGCACCGGCACGGAGCACCTGTGAGCGAGGCAGGGAGAGAGGGAGAGACAGAGCCCCCCCAAAGCCTAACACCTAAAATCAGCACCTGGTAATTCAGGCACAGAATTGCGTGCAATTCTGGTCGCCACATTACCAGAGGGATATGGAGGCGTTGGAGAGGGTGCAGAGGAGGTTTACCAGGATGCTGCCTGGTCTGGAGGTTATTAGCTATGAGGAGAGGTTGGAGAAACTCGGATTGTTCTCACTAGAGCGACGGAGATTGAGGGGCGACTTGATGGAAGTTTACAAAAATATGAGTGGCATGGATAGTTAGATAGATAGATAGTTAGAAGCTTTTTCCCAGGGTGGAAGAGTCAGTTACTAGGGGACATAGATTTAAGGTGAGAGGAGAAAACTATAGAGGAGATGTGCGAGGCATGTTTTTTACCCAGAGGGTAGTGAGTGTCTGGAATTCACTGCCAGAGGAGGTGGTGGAAGCAGGTACAATAGTGGTGTTTAAGAGGCAGCTTGACAAATACATGAATAGGATGGGAATAGAGGGATATGGACCCCGGAAGTGCAAAATGTTTTAGTGTGACGGGCAATATAATCGGTGCAGGCTTGGAGGGCCGAAGGGCCTGTTCCTGTGCTGGACTTTTCTTTGTTCTGTGTTCACAAGTGATTAACGCCAGCTTTCAAATCTCTTCCCTCTTTGGGTCACTCCCTGTCTGTTTGGCGTTTAGGCCGGTTTGGTTTTCACCGTCTGACCTCCTCCTTCCAACTCCCCCAGGCTCCCACAGTCGCCCTGAAGGAGGGTCGTACAGGCTGGAGACAGTAACCCTGCCTTGCCCTCCGCAGACACTGCTGAGCTTTTCACAGCAGTTTCTGTTTTTGGTTACAGATTCCCAGCCATCCGCAGTATTTTGCTTTTGTCCCACTTGGCAATCGACGAGGGGACCGGCCCTTCCCCAGAGGCTTTCCGGTTGTGCCCCGGCGTTGACTCCTGAAATGCTGGTCACCCTACCTATTGTTGTAGTGCGCCTGTAAGTGAAGCGGGGTGGGGGTGGGGGAGGGGGTGGTGTGTGCCTGTACACACCGCGCGAGAAGGGAAATGATGGACGCGTGGTGCCTTCCAGTTTCAGTTTCACCTTTGCTTCCAGCAGCAGCTCAAACAGGCTCTGGTAGAACCAAACAGTGCCAAACAGAGCCTGGCACAGCCAAACAGAGCCAAACTGAGACTGACACAGCCAAACAGAGCCTGGCACAGCCAAACAGTGCCAAACAGAGCCTGGCACAGCCAAACAGAGCCAAACTGAGACTGGCACAGCCAAACAGAGCCTGGCACAGCCAAACAGTGCCAAACAGAGCCTGGCACAGCCAAACAGAGCCTGGTAGAGCCAAACAGTGTCAAACAGAGACCGATAGCACCTGGCAGAGCCAAACGGAGCCAAACATTGTCCAAAAAGAGCCAACCAGAGTCAAACATAGCCAAGCATAGCCTGTCAGAGCCAAACAGAGCCATACAGAGCCAAACAGAGCCAAACATAGCCATACAGAGCCAAACATAGCCATACAGAGCCATACAGAGCCAAACATAGCCAAACATAGCCAAACAGAGCCAAACATAGCCAAACAGAGCCATACAGAGCCAAACAGAGCCAAACAGAGCCAAACAGAGCCATACATAGCCAAACAGAGCCAAACATAGCCAAACAGCGCCATACAGAGACAAACAGAGCCAAACATAGCCATACAGAGCCATACAGAGCCAAACATAGCCATACAGAGCCAAACAGAGCCAAACAGAGCCAAACATAGCCAAACAGAGCCTGTCAGAGCCAAACAGAGCCAAACATAGCCATACAGAGCTAAACAGAGCCAAACATAGCCATACAGAGCCAAACAGAGCCTGTCAGAGCCAAACAGAGCCAAGCATAGCCTGTCAGAGCCAAACAGAGCCATACAGAGCCAAACATAGCCATACAGAGCCAAACAGAGCCAAACATAGCCAAACAGAACCAAACAGAGCCTGTCAGAGCCAAACAGAGCCAAACATAGCCAAACAGAGCCAAACAGAGCCTGTCAGAGCCAAACAGAGCCAAACATAGCCATACAGAGCCAAACATAGCCAAACAGAGCCTGTCAGAGCCAAACATAGCCAAACAGAGCCTGTCAGAGCCAAACATAGCCAAACAGAGCCTGTCAGAGCCAAACAGAGCCAAACAGAGCCTGTCAGAGCCAAACATAGCCATACAGAGCCAAACATAGCCAAACAGAGCCTGTCAGAGCCAAACAGAGCCAAACAGAGCCATACAGAGCCAAACAGAACCTGTCAGAGCCAAACAGAGCCATACATAGCCAAACAGAGCCAAACAGAGCCTGTCAGAGCCAAACATAGCCAAACATAGCCAAACAGAGCCAAACATAGCTAAACAGAGTCTGTCAGAGCCAAACAGAGCAAAACAGAGCCAAACAGAGCCAAACATAGCCATACAGAGCCAAACAGAGCCAAACATAGCCATACAGAGCCAAACAGAGCCAAACAGAGCCAAACATAGCCAAACAGAGCCAAACAGAGCCAAACATAGCTAAACAGAGCCTGTCAGAGCCATACAGAGCCAAACAGAGCAAAACATAGCCATACAGAGCCATACAGAGCCAAACATAGCCAAACAGAGCCAAACAGAGCCAAACAGAGCCAAACATAGCCAAACATAGCCCAAACAGAGCCAAACATAGCTAAACAGAGCCAAACAGAGCCAAACAGAGCAAAACAGACCCTCACAGAGTCAAACAGAGCCAAACATAGCCTGTCAGAGCAAAACAGAGCCTGTCAGAGCCAAACAGAGCAAAACAGACCCTCACAGAGTCAAACAGAGCCAACCCGAGCCAAACGTAGCCAAACATAGCCAAACAGAGCCAACCCGAGCCAAACATAGCCAAACATAGCCAAACAGAGCCAACCCGAGCCAAACGTAGCCAAACAGAGCCAGACATAGCCAAACAGAGCCAAACAGAGCCTGGCAGAGCTAAACAGAGCCTGTCAGAGCCAAACAGAGCAAAACAGACCCTCACAGAGTCAAACAGAGCCAAACAGAGCCTGTCAGAGCCAAATAGAGCAAAACAGACCCTCACAGAGTCAAACAGAGCCAACCCGAGCCAAACATAGCCAAACAGAGCCAAACAGAGCCAAACATAGCCAAACAGAGCCAAACAGAGCCAAACAGAGCCAAACATAGCAAAACAGAGCCTGTCAGAGCCAACCCGAGCCAAACAGAGCCAACCCGAGCCAAACATAGCCAACCCGAGCCAAACATAGCCAAACAGAGCCAAACAGAGCCTGTCAGAGCCAAACAGAGCCAAACAGAGCCAAAGAGACCCTCACAGAGTCAAACAGAGCAAAACAGAGCCGTACAGAGCCAAACGGAGCCAAACAGAGCAAAACAGACCTTCACAGAGTCAAACAGAGCCAAACAGAGCCTGTCAGAGCCAACCCGAGCCAAACGTAGCCAAACAGAGCCAAACAGAGCCAAACAGAGCCTGTCAGAGCCAAACAGAGCCAAACAGAGCAAAACAGAGCCAAACATAGACAAACATAGACAGAGCCAAACAGAGCCAAACAGAGCCATACAGAGCCAAACAGAGCCAAACATAGACAAACAGAGCCAAACAGAGCCAAACAGAGCCTGTCAGAGCCAAACAGAGCCATACAGAGCCAAACAGAGCCAAACAGAGGCAAACATAGACAAACAGAGCCAAACAGAGCCAAACAGAGCCTGTCAGAACCAAGCAGAGCCAAACAGAGCCTGTCAGAGCCAAACAGAGCCAAACGGAGCCAAACAGAGCCAAACAGAGCCTGTCAGAGC
>JANJGN010000271.1:705000-750304 GCA_026770705.1 Isurus oxyrinchus | reverse complement strand
GGAGGCGGCTCATTCAACCCCCTCGAGCCTGTTACACAGGAACAGGAGGCGGCTCATTCAGCCCCCTCGAGCCTGTTACACAGGAACAGGAGGAGGCCCATTCAACCCCCCTCGAGCCTGTTACACAGGAACAGGAGGAGACCCATTCAGCCTCCCTCGAGCCTGTTACACAGGAACAGGAGGAGGCCCATTCAGCCCGCCTCGAGCCTGTTCCCACTTTCCGTGAGCACAGGTCTGATCTGTGTCGAAAATCCATGCATCCATCCCGGCTCCAGGGCCCTCCATGCACTTGCCTAGTAAAGATGATTCACTGACATCCACCCTGCTGACCCCCATCCCAAACCTATCTGGAGCATGCAAACAAATCAACATTCAAAGAAAGGGCAGGAGGAGAACATACGGCTCCTCAAACCTGCTCTGACATTTAATAAGGTTGTAGCTGATGTGGTAGTAAGCACAATCTGCATCCTGCCAAGCGCTGATAAGCTTACCAAGAATCGACCCACCTCGGCCTTAAAAACATTCAGAGACCCTGCTCCACCACATTGTCAGGAAGAGAGTTCCACAGACTCATTTCTCCTCATCTCTGTCTTAAATAGACTCCTCCATATTTCTAAACAGTGACCCTTGGTTCTAGATTCTTCCACAAGAGGAAACGTCCTCCCCACATGCACCCTGTCAAGACTCCTTGAAGGTTTCAAGACTCGATGGGGGCTGAATGGGGCCTCCTCCTGTTCCTGTGTAACAGGCTCGAGTGGGCTGAATGGGCCTCCTCCTGTTCCTGTGTAACAGGCTCGAGAGGGGCTGAATGGGCCTCCTCCTGTTCCTGTGTAACAGGATTGAGTGGGCTGAACTGGTCTCTTCCTATTCCAGTGTAACTGGATAGAGATGGGATGAATGGCCCAGTTGCTGTTCTTTTGTAACAGGCTCGATGGAATATGAATGGGCCTCCTCTGTTCCTGTGTAACAGGCTCGTGGGGGCTGAATGGGCCGCCTCCTGTCCCTGTGTAACAGGCTCGAGGGGGGCTGAACGGGCCTCCTGTTCCTGTGTAACAGGCTCGAGGGGCTGAATGGACCTCCTCCTGTTCCTGTGTAACAGGCTCGTGGGGGCTGAATGGGCCGCCTCCTGTCCCTGTGTAACAGGCTCGAGGGGGGCTGAACGGGCCTCCTGTTCCTGTGTAACAGGCTCGAGGGGCTGAATGGACCTCCTCCTGTTCCTGTGTAACAGGCTTGAGGGGGCTGAGTGGGCCTCCTCCTGTTCCTGTGTAACAGGCTCGAGGGGGCTGAGTGGGCGTCCTCCTGTTCCTGTGTAACAGGCTCGAGGGGGCTGAATGGACCTCCTCCTGTTCCTGTGTAACAGGCTCGAGGGGGCTGAATGGGCCTCCTCCTGTTCCTGTGTAACAGGCTCGAGGGGGCTGAATGAGCCTCCTCCTGTTCCTGTGTAACAGGCTCGAGGGGGCTGAATGGCCTCCTCCTTTTCCTGTGTAACAGGCTCGTGGGGGCTGAATGGGCCGCCTCCTGTCCCTGTGTAACAGGCTCGAGGGGGGCTGAACGAGCCTCCTGTTCCTGTGTAACAGGCTCGAGGGGTCTGAATGGGCCTCCTCCTGTTCCTGTGTAACAGGCTCGAGGGGGCTGAATGGGCCTCCTCCTGTTCCTGTGTAACAGGCTCGAGGGGCTGAATGGGCCTCCTCCTGTTCCTGTGTAACAGGCTCGTGGGGGCTGAATGGGCCTCCACCTATTCCTGTGGAACAGGCTCGAGGGGGGCTGAATGAGCCTCCTCCTGTTCCTGTCTAACAGGCTCGAGGGGCTGAATGGACCTCCTCCTGTTCCTGTGTAACAGGACTCGAGGGGGCTGAATGGGCCTCCTCCTGTTCCTGTGTAACAGGCTTGAGGGGGCTGAGTGGGCCTCCTCCTGTTCCTGTGTAACAGGCTCGAGGGGGCTGAATGGACCTCCTCCTGTTCCTGTGTAACAGGCTCGAGGGGGCTGAATGGGGCCTCCTCCTTTTCCTGTGTAACAGGCTCGTGGGGGCTGAATGGGCCTCCACCTACTCCTGTGGAACAGGCTCGAGGGGGGGCTGAATGGGCCTCCTACTGTTCCTGTGTAACAGGCTCGAGGGGCGTGAACGGGGCCTCCTCCTGTTCCTGTGTAACAGGCTCGAGGGGGCTGAACTGGTCTCTTCCTGTTCCAGTGTAACTGGCTCGAGATGGGATGAATGGCCCAGTTCCTGTTCTTTTGTAACAGGCTCGATGGAAGATGAATGGGGCCTCCTCCTGTTCCTGTGTAACAGGCTCGAGGGGGCTGAATGGGCCTCCTCCTGTTCCTGTGTAACAGGCCCCAGGGGGCTGAATGGGCCCTCCTCCTGTTCCTGTGTAACAGGCTCGAGGGGGCTGAATGGGCCTCCTCCTGTTCCTGTGTAACAGGCTCTAGGGGGCGTGAATGGGCCTCCTCCTGTTCCTGGGTAACAGGACTCGAGGTGGCTGAATGGCCTCCTCCTGTTCCTGTGTAACAGGCTGTAGGGGGCGTGAATGGGCCCTCTCCTAAACTCCAGTGGATCGGCAAGTCTCGCCGGCCCCACCTTTCCTCACGAGACTACCCACCCCTTCCAGACGTCAGCCTGCTGAACCTACTCAGAAACTCCTTCCAAAGCTTTTACCTCCTTCCTTAAATTTGGGTGAGCGAGTGTTTCCAAAAGGTCCCTCCTGAATATCCCGGATCTGAATTCAGGTTCTGGGCCTCCTCCAACTCATGGGCAACACTTAACCCCACCCCCCAACCCCCCCCGTCCCCCTGCCCCCGCCCTCGCCCTCGCCTCTTAACCCTAGGAGTTCCACCCTCAATCCGGTGAACGTGGCACCCCCAGGGTCGACGTTTCTCAGCTGGGGACCCTGACGTGTCACTGGGGGTGGGGGGGGTGGGGAGGGAACCAAAAGCCCTTCAGCTTTGACACGGCTGCACGCAGGAGGCGAGAGAGTTTCAGCTGTCGCCACTTCCTCTTCACGGGGCCTGGGATCGCACGCACCATCGCTTCGAGCTGCTGGCTGTGGGCCCGCAATCTGGGGCAACTCTCCCCAGCGTGGAAACAGGAAATCGTGCCCTTATCAGCCACCTCTGATCGGTCAGCTGGTGACGTGCAGAGGCCACAGTCGGCTGTGGGAAGGTCCGAGCTGGGGTCGGGGACTTGGGCACCCTGAAGTTTTTAAAATCGTTCCAGTGCCTTGTTTTTCCGCAAGGGCTCTCCTGCCCAGCCTCCCGTCTCCCACTACGCACAACCCACCCCCCCCCCCCACCCCCCTATAAATTCAGCTCTCCTGACACTCTGCTGCCCCTTCCCCACATCGAGTCCGATCCACCCATCACCAACACCCCCCGACCACAGTCACTCACTGACCCACATTGACTCCTGGTCCAGCAACGTCTTGATGTTATAAGTCTCATCCTTGTTTTAAAATCCTCCTCGTCCCCTCCCTATCTCTGTAACCCCCTCCAGCCCCTCCAACCCTCCCTATCTCTGTAACCCCCTCCAGCCCCTCCAACCCTCCCTATCTCTGTAACCCCCTCCAGCCCCTCCAACCCTCCCTATCTCTGTAACCTCCTCCAAACCCCTACACCCCTCCCTATCTCGGTAAACTCCTCCAAACACCTACAACCCTCCCTAGCTCTGTAACCTCCTCCAGCCCCTACAAACCTCCCTATCTCTGTAACCTCCTCCAGACCCTCCAACCCTCCCTATCTCTGTAACCTCCTCCAGCCCCTACAACCCTCCCTATCTCTGTAACCTCCTCCAGCCCCTACAACCCTCCCTATCTCTGTAACCTCCTCCAGCCGCTACAAACCTCCCTATCTCGGTAACCTCCTCCAGCCGCTACAAACCTCCCTATCTCTGTAACCTCCTCCAGCCGCTACAATCCTCCCTATCTCTGTAACCTCCTCCAGCCCCTACACCCCTCTCTATCTCTGTAACCTCCTCCAGCCCCTCCAACCCTCCCTATCTCTGTAACCTCCTCCAAGCTCCTCCAACCCTCCCTATCCCTGTAACCTCCTGCAAGCTCCTCCAACCCTCCCTATCCCTGTAACCTCCTGCAAGCTCCTCCAACCCTCCCTATCCCTGTAACCTCCTCCAAGCTCCTCCAACCCTCCCTATCCCTGTAACCTCCTCCAAGCTCCTCCAACCCTCCCTATCCCTGTAACCTCCTGCAAGCTCCTCCAACCCTCCCTATCCCTGTAACCTCCTCCAAGCCTCTCCAACCCTCCCTATCCCTGTAACCTCCTCCAAGCTCCTCCAACCCTCCCTATCCCTGTAACCTCCTCCAAGCCTCTCCAACCCTCCCTATCCCTGTAACCTCCTCCAAGCTCCTCCAACCCTCCCTATCCCTGTAACCTCCTGCAAGCTCCTCCAACCCTCCCTATCTCTGTGTCTGTGTCTGTCCCAACCGCTCTCCTTTGCAATGCTACTCACAAACCGACCTCCTTGACCCAGCGCTTGGCCACCTGCCCCTAATATTTCCTCTTGTGTGTCTCGGGGTCTGATTGAGAGAAACCCCTTGACCGAGTTGTAGCAAGTTAAACGGCGATAATGTGAGTGTCCTGTTAGCCCTGCCTTGCCTGTCAAAGGCACCAACCCAGGATGGAACTCATCTGTTCAATGAAAGGACCGGGCAGTGAATATTCAATGAATAATTTGCAATCAGCCCGAGGTGCAGATGAGGCGGGTTATTAATTTATTTTGTTTCCCACGCCCTGTGTCATGTTCCACTTGAATTTTTTTTTTTTTCCCCAGACCTTGTTAAGAGGTCGGGCGGTGTTCTGCTCTGTAAAACTGCTTTGTCAGTGAACTAGTCAAGTCTCAGAGAGAGAGTGAGAGAGAGAGAGAGAGAGGGAGAGAGAGAGGGAGGGGTCTGACCTGTAGGTGGAAATTCGGTGCCAAAAGTTGCTGGGGCATTGATGAGAAGAGAGAGAGAGAGAGACCGACCTGTTGTTCAGGAGAGAGCAGATGGACGGAGAACAGGGGCTTGCAAGGTGGGTGTGTGTGTGTGTGAGTGAGTGAGTGACTCTGCTTCACCTGGTCCCAGGGTGTTCTCAGAGATTTATTGGGCCAAGGTCTAGCAGGAGAGCCCTCCAATCCAAGAGGTAGGAAGCTGGTTCATTTCTTTTTTAAAAAAAAAACAGAAAGAGAGATGCTCTGGCTTATTTTTTTTATCTTTTTTGGGACGAGTGAGATTGGAATTGAGAAAGCGGTTAGAATTAGAATTGGACATTTCCAGAAATTGGAGAGAAAAAGAGATTCTCTCCTGGTCCAGATGGACTTCTGAAATTCGTAGGAATTGTGTGTGTGTGTGTGTGTGTGTGTGTTTTTTTTAAAACATCTCTCTCGCTCTTTCTTTGAGTGTTTCCCCCGCTTGTCTGGTGCGATTTTTCGTGACTCATGCGATGCTCTTTGCCTGTTATAACCGGGTTAGAAAAAATCCCCTTCCGGCTCTGACAGGGGATGAGCTCAGCTGGCAGAAAAAGTACATCTCGAGAGTTCAGCCGCCTCTCGTCAGCTCTTCAAACCACAGAATCTGCGTACCGCACCCCCCCCACCCCCCCAAAAAAAAAAAACAAAGTCTGCGCTCACACTCCCACACAAACACACAAACACTCACACACACTTACACACGCTCTCACACACACACACACACACTCACACTCACACACACACGCACTCACACTCTCAAACATACACACTCACACACACACACACACACTCTCAAACACACACACACTCACACAAACACTCACACTCACACACTCACACAAACACACACAAACACACACACACACTTACATGCACTTACACACGCATTCAAACACACGCACTCACACTCACATACACACACACTCAAACACGCACTCGCACTCACACACATACTTATACTCACACATACTCACTCACACACACTCACACACACTCACACACATACACTTACACACACTTACATACACTTTTACACACTTACACACACTTTACACACACACTTTTACACACACACTTTTACACACACACTTTTACACACACACTTTTACACACACACTTTTACACACACACTCTCTCTCTCACTCACAAACATACTTATACTCACACACACACTCAAACACACTCTCACACTCACAAACATACTTATACTCACACACACACTCAAACACAGACTCTCACACTCTCAAACATACTTATACTCACACACACACTCAAACATACTTATACTCACACACATACTCACACACTCAAACACACTCACACTCACAAGCATACTTATACTCACACATACACACACACACTCAAACACACTCTCACACTCACAAACATACTTATACTCACACACATACTCACACACACACTCAAACACACACTCTCACACTCACCAACATACTTATACTCTCTCACATACTCACACACACACTCAAACACACTCACACTCACCAACATACTTATACTCTCACACATACACACACACACTCACACTCACAAACATACTTATACTCACACACATACTCACACTCACAAACATACTTATACTCACACTCTCACACGCACACGTGCACACCCCTAAATTTGCAGATCTCTAGT
Source organism: Isurus oxyrinchus (assembly GCA_026770705.1). Taxonomy (NCBI): domain Eukaryota; kingdom Metazoa; phylum Chordata; class Chondrichthyes; order Lamniformes; family Lamnidae; genus Isurus; species Isurus oxyrinchus. Next base: position 743,699 of record JANJGN010000271.1, on the reverse strand, counting down.
GTACAGATGTGCCTCCCAGCATTCGAGGACAGTGCCTCTGATCTCCCCAAACTGTGTGCAGTATTGACCAGGATACTTGCAAAGACTGGGGATCAAATTAACATAATGTTGAGCTAAATGGTTCTTCTTTCTTAAGACTAGTTCACAGTTCTGTTTCTCTGTTATAAAAACTGTGGAGACCCTGTCCTGACACAGCACAGCAGGAGGCCATTCAGCCCTTCCTGCCTCTGCTGGCACCATTGGCAGATCTATCCAATTAATCTCCTCTCTCCACCGCCCCCTGCTCTTTCCCCCAAATCCCTGTAAATTTTCCCCCCTCAAGTATCAATCCAATTCCTCCTTCTGAAGGTTAATATTGAATCAGTACTGAGGGAGTGCTGCACTGTCAGAGGGCCAGTATTGAGGGAGTGCCGCACTGGCGGAGGGTCAGTACTGAGGGAGTGCTGCACTGTCGGAGGGTCAGTACTGAGTGAGTGCTGCACTGTCAGATGGTCAGTGCTGAGGGAGTGCCGTGCTGTGGGAGGGTCAGTGCTGAGGGAGCGGCGCGCTGTGGGAGGGTCAGTGCTGAGGGAGCGGCGCGCTGTGGGAGGGTCAGTGCTGAGGGAGCGGCGCGCTGTGGGAGGGTCAGTGCTGAGGGAGTGCCGCGCTGTGGGAGGGTCAGTGCTGAGGGAGCGGCGCGCTGTCGGGGTAGGGGGTCGGTCCCGAGGGAGCGCCGCGCCGTCGGGGTAGGGGGTCAGTCCCGAGGGAGCGGTGCGCCGTCGGGGAAGGGGGTCGGTCCCGAGGGAGCGCCGCAAAGTCTACGGGGAGTGACCTGCGGCTGTGTCTGTGAAGTTTACAGCCTGTGGGCTGTGGTCAGTGGTGTGATGCAGGAACCATGACAGACAGTCTGAACGCAGCAAGGTCACAATCACCCATCAGGTAATAACCAAATCTCCCGATTCCAGTGAATCTGGTGAGTTTGTCGCCCTTTAGAGTCGATGCAGGGATTCACTCAAACGGCCTCCGGGATGAGGCAACTTCAGTCCGCGTGGAGGGACTGGGAGAAGCCGGGATCGTTCTCCCTCGGAGCGGAGAAGGTTCAGGGGGGGAGATTGAATCGGGGCGTTCGACATCAGGAGGGGGGGTTTGGACAGAGTCGATGAGGAGAAAGTGTTTCCAGCGGCAGGAGGGTCGGTAACCAGAGGGACACAGATTGGAGAGAATCGGGGAAAAGGACCAGAGGGGGGGAGATGAGGAGGATTTTTTTTTGACACACAGGGAGTTGCTGTGATCTGGAAGGCGCTGCCTGAAAGGGCGGTGGAAGCAGATTCAATAGGAACTTTCAAAAAGGGGGGGGGGAATTGGATAAATACTTGCAAGGGAAAAATTTGGAGAGCTACGGGGGGATCGAGCAGGAGGGGGGGGGGAGGTGGACGGGATAGAGAGAGAGAGAGAGAGTGGGGACTGATTGGATCGCTCTCTGAAAGAGCCAGCACAGGGACGATGGGCTGAATGGCCTCCCTGCTGGGCCGGGCGACTCTCTCTTGCTTCTTCTGGGTTGAGATTCTTGGGGTCGTGAATTCAGCTGACCGCGGAGGGAGACTGTGACCGGTGGTGGGGGTGGGGGGTGGGGGGGGGAGGGGGGGGAGATTTCTGTTTCACCTGTTTCCGTTTTTAACTTTAGCAGCCGGACGATGCTGGTCATAGTTCCCGATCCTCTTCTCTCTGCGGATTTCAGGTAAAGACGCTCGATTCCGTTTTCTCTTACCCGCCCCACCCCGACCAGGGGAACGATAACACGTGATTGTCCGATGTTGGGCGATTTGCGATGATAATCTTTCCGCACCTCTCTCTCTCTCTCTCTCTCTCTCTCTCTCTTTCTCTTGCCAAACAGCAGCCTACACAGAGCCGGCCGACCCTTCGACATCACTGAGGGCGCAGGCAGCGAGTGGTGGTGAGTGCCGGGTACAGAGTGCGCTGGGCTCCAGCGGTGAGGCTGTGGGAGGACGTTACTGAGGAGGGGAGGGGAGGGGTGGGGGGTGGGGTTTAGAGCAGCGTCTGACCCGGGGTCCTGAGGAGAACGGCCTTGACGTGTCTCCAGCGCCTGTCCCCTCCCCACCCCCCCCACCCCCAACGTGAGGTCACTGTCGCGACGCAGGTATCGAGGCAGCCCCTGGGCGCACAGCAAGATCCCACAAGCGGCAGCGTGATTATGGCGCCTCAATGCTCACTCGGCGCTGACCCTCCGACAGTGCAGCTCTCCCTCAGTACTGACCCTCCGACAGTGCGGCACTCCCTCAGCGCTGACCCTCTGACCCTCCGACGGTGTGGCACTCCCTCAGTGCTGACCCTCCAACGGTGCGGCACTCCCTCAGTACTGACCCTCTGACAGTGCAGCTCTCCCTCAGTACTGACCCTCCGACAGTGCGGCACTCCCTCAGTACTGACCCTCCGACAGTGCAGCACTCCCTCAGTACTGACCCTCCGACAGTGCGGCACTCCCTCAGTACTGACCCTCCGACAGTGCGGCACTCCCTCAGTACTGACCCTCCGACAGTGCGGCACTCCCCTCACTGCTGACCCTCCGACAGTGCAGCACTCCCTCAGTGCTGACCCTCCGACAGTGCAGCACTCCCTCAGTACTGACCCTCCGACAGTGCAGCACTCCATCAGCACTGACCCTCCGACAGTGCAGCACTCCCTCAGTACTGACCCTCCGACAGTGCGGCACTCCCTCAGTACTGACCCTCCGACAGTGCGGCACTCCCTCAGTACTGACCCTCCGACAGTGCAGCACTCCCTCAGTACTGACCCTCCGACAGTGCAGCACTCCCTCAGTACTGACCCTCTGACAGTGCGGCACTCCCTCAGTACTGACCCTCCGACAGTGCGGCACTCCCTCAGTACTGACCCTCCGACAGTGCAGCACTCCCTCAGTGCTGACCCTCTGACGGTGCAGCACTCCCTCAGTACTGACCCTCCGACAGTGCAGCACTCCCTCAGTGCTGACCCTCCGACGGTGCGGCGCTCCCCGGGCACTGGCCCTCTGACACTGCGGCGCTCCCTGGGCACTGACCCTCCGGCGGTGCGACGCTCCCTTGGCGCCGGCCCTCCGACAGTGCGGGATAATTAGGTCACGCTTTTCCCTTTACCCTTCCCTTTGACCTGAACCCCTGAAAGTGTGTCCGGTGTAAACGCTAACTGCTTTGTTCTCTTTTCCCCACTCTCCCGTGTATTAGGTGTCAGCGAGACCGTCCCAGTCCTCCTGGTGACAGTGCAAGGTGACGGCAGGAGTGGAGTGAGCGCGAGTCAGACAGACTCTGACGGTCTGTGCCCCCTATCAGCTTTCACTGGGTTTGGGAGTGGGCGGAGGGTGTGTTGGGGTCTGGGGGCTTGACGGGGATGGGGCACAGATACCAACCAGCAAACGTTTGCTGGTCACCCTCCCCTGACCTCCTCCAGGGGGTGTGCGGCTGCCTGTGTTGGGATCCGATTGGGTGCCAGGTGTGATGCCTGCTGTAGTCGAATTTCCCACGAGCGCCAGGCCTAGAGAAGATGTTACCCTTTGTGCACGGTGTGGGGGAGGGGTGAGACCAGAACTAGGGGGCCATCGATATGGGATTGTCACTGATAAATCCAATGGGGAATTCAGGAGACGCCTCTTTACCCAGAGAGTGGGGGGGAAATGTGGGACTCGCTCCCACAGGGAGAGGTGGAGGTGAATTTTACATTTGTATTTTACGAGCGACTGCATTGTTCTGTGCCGGGGAACTCACTGTCTTCAGTAATCTTGGATCTACTCCTCCCCATTCGCGTTCAGAAATATCGTGAGTAGCTGAGGCCCCATTCTGCCAGTTTGAATGCCCCCCCTCCCTCTTTTTACCTCAACTCCCTCCTTCCCCCATCAACTCCCCAACCAAATCCCTACACGCTCCCATTTTCGTTCACCGCCTCTCACGTGGAACGTTGTCCAGTGCCTTCTGCACGTCCGCATAGGTAACACCGATTGGCAATCCCTTATCCAACACTGGATGTAAGCATAGCTGAAGGGGGATAAGTTGCAGGGCTTTGGGGGAAGGAGCTGGGGGTGCCATGCCCACAGGGAGTGGGGGAGAGGAGACCGGGGGCTAATTGGATAGATCTTTCGAAGAACCATCACAGGCACAATGGGCTGAATGGCCTCCTGTGTGTGTCGCTCCACAATATTGTGTCGATTTTCTCAGTGATAATCCAGTGATTGCCTCTTCTGTGGTTCCAGGTTTACTGAATTCAGGAACGCCTACTCCATCCGATGTATCCCAGAGTTCCCCAACGACCACAGGAGGGGACAGAGTTGTGCTCAGAACCCAGGAAGCAGAGTATGGTAACTAGCAGATCAGATTCTGGCTTTGGATTGGACCTCCCCGCTTGTCACGATGTTGAGATTCACACATCACTTCCCCCACCATCGCTCGCTGACCCCCATTGACCCTTGGTCCTGCTACACCTCGATCTGAAAATGATCACGCCCTGATTTCAAGTCCCTCCTGATCCCTCCCTATCTGTGAAGATAAACGGGTCTCCAATCTTTCCCTTGATTGTGGGTTTATCCACAGGGCGCAGCACTGTAGACCTCGTCCTCCTAATGATAGCCCTAGTATCGGAGCTAACTCTCTTCGTTAACAAACAAACTAGTAAACAAATTAACAGCCCCTTAACAGGGCACTGTAACAAAAAGATAAAACTTAGTAATTTAAATGAAACTAATATCTCGGGCTGATGATCCACTCCAGCGTCTGAGGTGCCCGCTGTGTGTCAAAAGCATAAATTCTTCCAGAATGTTCTTAGTCCTTGAAGATCAACCATTTTCTGTGGTTAAAATGTTCATGACAGAATACTCCCCACTTGCCTGGATGAGTGCAGCTCCCACAACACTCAAGAAGCTCGACACCATCCAGGACAAAGCAGCCCCCGCTTGATTGGCACCCCATCCTCAAACATTCACTCCCTCCACCACCGACGCACAGTAGCAGCAGTGTGTGTACCATCTACAAGATGCACTGCAGCAACTCACCAAGGCTCCTTCGACAGCACCTTCCAAACCCACCACCTCTACCATCTAGAAGGACAAGGGCAGCAGACACATGGGGAACACCTCCACCTGGAAGTTCCCCTCCAAGTCACTCACCATCCTGACTTGGAAATATATCGGCCGTTCCTTCACTGTCTCTGGGTCAAAATCCTGGAACTCCCTCCCTAACAGCGCCGTGGGTGTACCTACACCACATGGACAAAATCCTGGAACTCCCTCCCTAACAGCGCTGTGGGTGTACCTACACCACACGGACAAAATCCTGGAACTCCCTCCCTAACAGCGCTGTGGGTGTACCTACACCACAGGGACAAAATCCTGGAACTCCCTCCCTAACAGTGCTGTGGGTGTACCTACACCACACGAACAAAATCCTGGAACTCCCTCCCTAACAGCGCTGTGGGTGTACCTACATCACACGGACAAAATCCTGGAACTCCCTCCCTAACAGCGCTGTGGGTGTACCTACACCACATGGACAAAATCCTGGAACTCCCTCTCTAACAGCGCTGTGGGTGTACCTACACCACACGGACAAAATCCTGGAACTCCCTCCCTAACAGCACTGTGGGTGTACCTACACCACACGGACAAAATCCTGGAACTCCCTCCCTAACAGCGCTGTGGGTGTACCTACATCACACGGACAAAATCCTGGAGCTCCCTCCCTAACAGCGCTGTGGGTGTACCTACACCACATGGACAAAATCCTGGAACTCCCTCCCTAACAGCGCTGTGGGTGTACCTACACCACACGGACAAAATCCTGGAATCCTGGAACTCCCTCCCTAACAGCGCTGTGGGTGTACCTACACCACATGGACAAAATCCTGGAACTCCCTCCCTAACAGCGCTGTGGGTGTACCTACATCACACGGACAAAATCCTGGAACTCCCTCTCTAACAGCGCTGTGGGTGTACCAACACCACACGGACAAAATCCTGGAACTCCCTCCCTAACAGCACTGTGGGTGTACCTACACCACAGGGACAAAATCCTGGAACTCCCTCTCTAACAGCGCTGTGGGTGTACCTACACCACACGGACAAAATCCTGGAACTCCCTCCCTAACAGCACTGTGGGTGTACCTACACCACAGGGACAAAATCCTGGAACTCCCTCTCTAACAGTGCTGTGGGTGTACCTACACCACATGGACAAAATCCTGGAACTCCCTCCCTAACAGCGCTGTGGCTGTACCTACACCACATTGACAAAATCCTGGAACTCCCCTCCCTAACAGCACTGTGGGTGTACCTACACCACACGGACAAAATCCTGGAACTCCCTCCCTAACAGCACTGTGGGTGTACCTACACCACATGGACAAAGTCCTGGAACTCCCTCCCTAACAGCGCTGTGGGTGTACCTACACCACATGGACAAAGTCCTGGAACTCCCTCCCTAACAGCGCTGTGGGTGTACTGACACAGGTGCTGTCGAAGGAGCCTTGGTGAGTTGCTGCAGTGCATCTTGTAGATGGTACACACACTGCTGCTACTGTGTGTCGGTGGTGGAGGGAGTGAATGTTTGTGGATGGGGTGCCAATCAAGCGGGGCTGCTTTGTCCTGGATGGTGTCGAGCTTCTTGAGTGTTGTGGGAGCTGCACTCATCCAGGCAAGTGGGGAGTATTCCATCGCACTCCTGACTTGTGCCTTGTAGATGGTGGACAGGCTTTGGGGGGGTCAGGAGGTGAGTTACTCACCGCAGGATTCCCAGCCTCTGACCTGCTCTTGTAGCCACAGTATTTATATGTCTGGTCCAGTTCAGTTTCCGGTCAATGGTAGCCCCCAGGATGTTGATAGTGGGGGGATTCAGTGATGGGAATGCCATTGAATGTCAAGGTGACAAACTGAGGCAGCTTCGAAGGATAACTCTCAATGTCTGCACGAGTTAATACTGGTTGGGTTGATGATTTCAGAAACAGAGAGTCCGGTGGCATCGACTGGGAAGGAACGCTTGCAGAACATTACCACGGCCAGGGCTGATTCCAGGGTGACGCACGTTGACCCTGAGGAGTTTACAGGTAAAAGCTCCGAGTGTGAAGGAGAGAGGGTGAAAGCGAGAGATTGAGCAGGTGGGTGTGAGGGTGTGGGCACTGGTGGGTGGGTGCAGGTGGGTGAGTGCAATTGGATTCCTGAGCGTATGGGGTTGGGCATGAGGAGGAGGATGATGATGAGACTTTGGCTAAATTGGGTTCCTAATGACTGTTGTTAATAAGAATGTGGTGAGTTACTCTCCACAGGATTCCCAGCCTCTGACCCGCTCTTGTAGCCGCAGTATTTATATGGCTGGTCCAGTTCAGTTTCTGGTCAATGGTTACGCCCAGGATGTGGATAGTGGGGGATTCAGTGATGGGAATGTCAAGGGGCGATGGTTGGATTCTCTCTTGTTGGAGATGGTCATTGCCTGGCACTTGTGTGGTGTGAATGTTACTTGCCACTTGTCAGCCCAAGGCTGGATATTGTCCAGGTCTTGCTGCATTTGGACATGGACTGTTTCAGTGTGTGTGAATGGGTGGGTGTGAGGGTGTGTGTGTGTGTGAGTGCCAGTGCATGTGCAAATGGGTAGGTGTGTGTGAGTGTTAGTGTGTGTATGACTGGGTGGGTGTGGGTGCTAGTGTGTGTGTGTGAATGGGTGGGTGTGAGGGTATGGGTGCCTGTGAGTGCTAGTGAGAATGGGTAGGGGTGTGTGTGAGAATATTTGGGTGTAAGGATGGGCGTGAGTGTGTGAATGGGTCTGTGCGTGAAAGGTTGGATGTGTGAGTGTGAATGTGTGTGTGAATGGATGATTGTGAGGATGTGGGTGTGTGTGAGTGTTAGCGTATGTGTGTGAATGGGTGGGTGGGTATGAGTGTTAGTGTGTGTGTGTGAATGGATGGGTGTAAGGATGTGGGGGTGTGTGTGTGTGTTAGCATATGTGTGTGAATGGGTATGTGCTTGTGTGAATGAGTGGGTGTGAGGATCGGGGGGGTGTGTGTGTGAATGGTGGGGTGTCCGGGTTGATGAGTGGGTGTGCGGGCGGGAGGGAGTGAGTGAGTGAGATGACAAATTTGATTGAATTTTTTGAGGAGGTGACCAGGTGTGTAGATGAGGGTAGTGCAGTGGATGTAGTTTATATGGATTTCAGCAAAGCCTTTGACAAGGTCCCACATGGGAGACTTAAAAAAGGCAAATGTACATGGGATACAGGGTAATTTGATAAGCTGGATTCAAAATTGGCTTAGTTGTAGGAGACAGAGGGAGATGACAGAAGGATGCTTCAGTGACTGGAAGCCAGTGTCCAGTGGTGTACCAAAGGGATCTGTGCTGGGTCCCCTATTATTTGTCATTTATATAAACGACATAGATGACTATGTGGGGAGTAGGATTAGTAAGTTTGCGGACGACACAAAGATTGGCCGGGTGGTTAACAGTGAGGCTGAGTGTCTTGGGCTACAGGAAGATATAGACGGGATGGTCAAATGGGCAGATAAGTGGCAGATGGAATTTAACCCTGAGAAGTGTGAGGTGATACACTTTGGAAGGAATAATTTGACAAGGAAGTATTCAATGAATGGCATGGCACTAGGAAGTTCTGAGGAACGAAGGGACCTTGGCGTGTGTGTCCATAGATCTCTCAAGGCGGAGGGGCATGTTAGTGAGGTGGTGAGAAAGGCATATGGGACGCTTGCCTTTATCAATCGAGGCATAGATTACAAAAATAGGGAGGTCATGTTGGAGTTGTATAGAACCTTGGTGAGGCCACAGCTGGAGTACTGTGTGCAGTTCTGGTCGCCACATTATAGGAAGGATGTGATTGCACTGGAGGGGGTGCAGAGGAGATTCACCAGGATGTTGCCTGCGGATGAAACATTTAAGTTGTGAAGAGAGGTCGGATAGACTTGGGTTGTTTTTGTTGGAGCAGAGAAGACTGAGGGGTGACCTGATCGAGGTGGACAAGATTATGAGGGACATGGACAGGGTGGATAGGGAGCAGCTGTTCCCCTTAGTTGAAGGGTCAGTCACGAGGGGACATAAGTTCAAGATGAGGGGCAGGAGGTTTAGGGGGGGATGTGAGGAAAAACCTTTTTACCCAGAGGGTGGTGAGGGTCTGGAATGTGCTGCCTGGGAGGGTGGTGGAGGTGGGTTAGCCTCACATCCTTTAAAAAGCACCTGGATGAGCACTTGGCACCTCATAACATTCAAGGCTATGGGGCCAAGTGCTGGTCAATGGGGTTAGGGAGGTAGGTCATGTGTTTCTCACGTGTCGGTGCAGACTCGATGGGCCGAAGGGCCTCTTCTGCACTCTGATTCTGAAGAAGTGAGTGTGCAGGAGGGAGCGTTGTGTGTGCGGGCACATGGGGGAGCGTGTGCGTGTGTTATTTGGCATAAATGAAACGTCCCTGACGTTCACCTATCCGTTTATTTTCTCTCAGATCCGGACGGTTCAGGAGGATTCTCAGACGGTACGGCTCAGATCCACCTACTGCATGATGTCCAATCACTGTGTCCCACTCTGTAAATCCCATTGATCCCATTGTGGCTCTCGTTCTGATCCAGTGATCCTGTTTGCGCACGTTCCCATTGTACTTGGGAAAATACAAAATGTTTATAATCAGGAGCATTACACAGCATCTAACCCCGTGCTGTCCCTGTCCTGGGAGTGTTTGATGGGGACAGTGTAGAGGGAGCTTTACTCTGTATCTAACCCCGTGCTGTCCCTGTCCTGGGAGTGTTTGATGGGAACGGTGTAGAGGGAGCTTTACTCTGTATCTAACCCATGCTGTACCTGTCCTGGGAGTGTTTGATGGGGACAGTGTAGAGGGAGCTTTACTCTGTATCTAACCCCGTGCTGTACCTGTCCTGGGAGTGTTTGATGGGGACAGTGTAGAGGGAGCTTTACTCTGTATCTAACCCCGTGCTGTACCTGTCCTGGGAGTGTTTGATGGGGACAGTGTAGAGGGAGCTTTACTCTGCATCTAACCCCGTGCTGTACCTGTCCTGGGAGTGTTTGATGGGGACAGTGTAGAAGGAGCTTTACTCTGCATCTAACCCCGTGCTGTACCTGTCCTGGGAGTGTTTGATGGGGACAGTGTAGAGGGAGCTTTATTCTGTATCTAGCCCCGTGCTGTACCTGCCCTGGGAGTGTTTGATGGGGACAGTGTAGAGGGAGCTTTGCTCTGTATCTAACCCCGTGCTGTACCTGTCCTGGGAGTGTTAGATGGGGACAGTGTAGAGGGAGCTTTACTCTGTATCTAACCCCGTGCTGTACCTGTCCTGGGAGTGTTTGATGGGGACAGTGTAGAGGGAGCTTTACTCTGTATCTAACCCCGTGCTCTACCTGTCCTGGGAGTGTTTGATGGGGGCAGTGTAGAGGAAGCTTTACTCTGTATCTAACCCCGTGCTCTACCTGTCCTGGGAGTGTTTGATGGGGACAGCGTAGAGGGAGCTTTACTCTGTATCTAACCCCGTGCTGTACCTGTCCTGGGAGTGCTTGATGGGGACAGTGTAGAGGGAGCTTTACTCTGTATCTAACCTCGTGCTGTACCTGTCCTGGGAGTGTTTGATGGGGGCAGTGTAGAGGAAGCTTTACTCTGTATCTAACCCCGTGCTCTACCTGTCCTGGGAGTGTTTGATGGGGACAGCGTAGAGGGAGCTTTACTCTGTATCTAACCCCGTGCTGTACCTGTCCTGGGAGTGCTTGATGGGGACAGTGTAGAGGGAGCTTTACTCTGTATCTAACCTCGTGCTGTACCTGTCCTGGGAGTGTTTGATGGGGACAGTGTAGAGGGAGCTTTACTCTGTATCTAACCCCATGCTGTACCCGTCCTGGGAGTGTTTGATGGGGACAGTGTAGAGGGAGCTTTACTCTGTATCTAACCCTATGCTGTACCTGTCCTGGGAGTGTTTGATGGGGACAGTTTAGAGGGAGCTTTACTCTGTATCTAACCCCGTGCTGTACCTGTCCTGGGGGAGTTTGATGGTGGCAATATAGAGGGAGCTTTACTTCGTCCCTGTGTGATTAGACCAGCTCCGGAACTGCCGGACCTTGTCCACGTTCTCTGGGCCTGATCTTGCAGCGCTGCGGGAGTGCGGCACTGCCGTGGGCGCTGTCTTTTGACTGCCAGTCGGGCGGCACAGTATTTCTCCTAGTTCCCTGGTGCTGGCGTGGGCTCCTTAACCCACAGCCGGCGAAACGAAACGGGGACGGAGGCCGGCGTGGGCCTCGCCGTGGGATCTTGCTGTGCTTTTATTTTGTCTACAGAGTGGTCAGGGAGGGCCCTTCTCCCCCTCCCTCACTGTCGCGAGCGTGAACGGTGGATACTTGGATATCCTCAATCGGCTGCGCCCAGTTGTTCTAGCTGCTGCGTGCTTAACCCCTGCCCCGTAATGTCTAACGTGATCCTAACCTCTCGCTCCTTTTCCTGCAGATGAAGTTGAGGAAGAGCACGAGACCGGCCCTGGGACTGAACCCTCGGGCGGTGGGTGCACATTTCATTTGGGGAAATCTCTCTCATCAACCTCCTTCCGCCTTTTATTCTTAAAAAGACATGGGCTTCGCTGGCTGGGCCCAGCCTTTATTGCCCCATCCCTAATTGCCCCCTTGAGAAGGTGGTGGGTGAGCTGCCTTCTTGACCCGCTGCAGTCCCTGTGGTGTAGGTACACCCACAGCGCTGTTAGGGAGGGAGTTCCAGGATTTTGTCCCCGTGGTGTAGGTACACCCACAGCGCTGTTAGGGAGGGAGTTCCAGGATTTTGTCCATGTGGTGTAGGTACACCCACAGCGCTGTTAGGGAGGGAGTTCCAGGATTTTGTCCATGTGGTGTAGGTACACCCACAGCGCTGTTAGGGAGGGAGTTCCAGGATTTTGTCCGTGTGGTGTAGGTACACCCACAGTGCTGTTAGGGAGGGAATTCCAGGATTTTGTCCGTGTGGTGTAGGTACGCCCACAGTGCTGTTAGGGAGGGAGTTCCAGGAGTTTGTCCCGTGTGGTGTAGGTACACCCACAGCGCTGTTAGGGAGGGAGTTCCAGGATATTGTCCATGTGGTGTAGGTACACCCACAGTGCTGTTAGGGAGGGAGTTCCAGGATTTTGTCCGTGTGGTGTAGGTACACCCACAGAGCTGTTAGGGAGGGAGTTCCAGGATTTTGTCCATGTGGTGTAGGTACACCCACAGTGCTGTTAGGGAGGGAGTTCCAGGATTTTGTCCGTGTGGTGTAGGTACACCCACAGTGCTGTTAGGGAGGGAGTTCCAGGATTTTGTCCCTGTGGTGTAGGTACACCCACAGTGCTGTTAGGGAGGGAGTTCCAGGATTTTGTCCATGTGGTGTAGGTACACCCACGGCGCTGTTAGGGAGGGAGTTCCAGGATTTTGTCCATGTGGTGTAGGTACACCCACAGCGCTGTTAGGGAGGGAGTTCCAGGATTTTGTCCCCTGTGGTGTAGGTACACCCACAGCGCTGTTAGGGAGGGAGTTCCAGGATTTTGTCCATGTGGTGTAGGTACATCCACAGCGCTGTTAGGGAGTGAGTTCCAGCATTTTGTCCGTGTGGTGTAGGTACACCCACAGTGCTGTTAGAGAGGGAGTTCCAGGATTTTGACCCAGTAACTCTGAAGGAACGGCCGATATATTTCCAAGTCAGGATGGTGAGTGACTCGGAGGGGAACTTCCAGGTGGGGGTGTTCCCCATGCGTCTGCTGCCCTTGTCCTTCTAGATGGTAGAGGTCGTGGGTTTGGAAGGTGCTGTCGAAGGAGCCTTGGTGAGTTGCTGCAGTGCATCTTGTAGATGGTACACACACTGCTGCTACTGTGTGTCGGTGGTGGAGGGAGTGAATGTTTGTGGATGGGGTGCCAATCAAGCGGGGCTGCTTTGTCCTGGATGGTGTCGAACTTCTTGAGTGTTGCCTGGTTGAGGGTCACTGTGTGGGCTGCGGAAGGAGTTGAGGAGCTGTGCCGGTTCTATGATTGGGTAAGGGACTGGAGCTGTGAGAATCGTGACTTATGAGGGGCCGATTGGCCTTCCTTCATTCTGTCCCGCTGTGTTTAAGAATGAAAACCAGTTCTGTGTCTCAAACCTGATTAGTCTTCTGTTTAAATTTTAGGGACACCTCAGGATGAGGAGACACAGCTTGTCAACGGTAGATTAAACTGATCAGCGTTGTCCCTTTCCTCTCTCTCACCCTCCGTGTGCAGCTCGCCCCCCTCTCTCCCTGTCTCACGCAGGGATTCTCTGGCCCTTTGTCCTTGTGCACTCGTTCTCCCTCCCTCTCCACACCCTCCCTCTCCACACCCTCCCTCGGGCGCTCGTTCCCCCTCCCTCCCTCTCCGCACCCTCCCTCGGGCGCTCGTTCCCCCTCCCTCTCCACACCCTCCCTCGGGCACTCGTTCCCCCTCCCTCTCCACACCCTCCCTCGGGCACTCGTTCCCTCTCCCTCGCTCTCCTCACCCTCCCTCGGGCACTCATTCACCTCGCTCTCCGCACCCTCCCTCGGGCACTCATTCACCTCGCTCTCCACACCCTCCCTCGGGCACTCGTTCCCCCTCCCTCTCCACACCCTCCCTCTCCACACCCTCCCTCGGGCACTCGTTCCCCCCTCCCTCTCCACCCCCTCCCTCTCCACACCCTCCCTCGGGCCCTCGTTCCCCCTCCCCTCCCTCTCCGCACCCTCCCTCGGGCACTCGTTCCCCCTCCCTCTCCACACCCTCCCTCAGGCACTCATTCACCTCGCTCTCCGCACCCTCCCCTCGGGCGCTCATTCCCCCTCCCTCGCTCTCCGCAACCCTCCCTCGGGCACTCGTTCCCCCTCCCTCGCTCTCCGCAACCCTCCCTCGGGCACTCGTTCCCCCTCCCTCGCTCTCCGCACCCTCCCTCGGGCACTCGTTCCCCCTCCCTCTCTGCACCCTCCCTCGGACGCTCATTCCCCCTCCCTCTCTGCACCCTCCCTCGGGCCCTCGTTTCCCCCCCCCCTCACTCTCTGCACCCTCCCTCGGGCCCTCGTTTTCCCCCCCCCCCCTTACTCTCTGCACCCTCCCTCGGGCACTCATTCACCTCGCTCTCTACACCCTCCCTCGGGCACATTCACCTCGCTCTCTGCACCCTCCCTCGGGCACTCATTTCCCCCCCCTCGCCCTCCGCAACACTCCCTCGGGCCCTCGGTCTCTCTCTGGTGTTTTCACCCCTGGTCTCTATGAAGACCATTGGAGCGGGGGTGGGGGGGGTGTGGTGGGGGGACGCGGTTTGTCACTGAATGGTGTTGGCAAGCAGCGGGCAGTGTTGGCAGTCAAGAACGTTGGGGGTCAGCAGGCCACGGTGCACAATGTTGGCGGGCAGCGGAGACTAACGGTCAATGAAGAGAGTTGGCAGGCGCAGTGGGCACGGTTGGTGGGCGGTGGGCACGGTTGGTGGGCGGTGGGCACGGTTGGTGGGCGGTGAAGAGCATTGGGAGCCTTTGGGCATGATTGACAGACTACCCCAGAGTCTGGTGTGAACCGTGGGTGTATATACTCCTCTTGGTGAACCCCTCGGGTATCGGGAGCTCCCGTCCATGACTTGAACCCAGTTGCTCCAATGCAATGGCAGGAAGACCCTCCCCCAGCTCTACTCTCAACCCGCACCCCGAGTTTCAGACCCCAGCCCTGAGAGCAGCCATCTTCTAGATGAGAAATTAACCCACCTGCCCTCTCGGGGTGGGGGGAGGGTTGAAAATCCCCACGGCCAAGATTTGGAAGAAGGGCGGGGGTGGGGTTTGTGGGGGGGTGGGCCGGGGGGATGTGGGGGGGTGGTTGGGCGGGGGGGAGTTCTCCCCAGCGCCAATATTTATCCCTCAACCAACATCACGCTCAAAAAATCAAAAGCGCGGGTGAGCTGGGTTATTATCCCGTCGCTGTTTGTGGGATCTTGCTGTGCCTTACCCCATTTCCACACGGCTTCAAACAAAAAAAAGAGGAAGGTCCTTCGTTGGGCTGCGAAAGGGCTCGGGACCTCCTGAGGTGGTGAAAGGTGCCGGGGGACAATTTTCCCCAATGTGTCCGGGATGGTAAGGGAAGGGGGTGTGGGTGAGTCTCTCTCGCTGGAATCTGTCAGGATTAATTTGCCTCTGTCTCTCTCTCTCTCTCTCTTTGTCTGTCTCTGTCTCGTATCAGGGAATTTCCGACATCACCTCCTCCTTGTAGGTGCCACATCTTTCCTTTGTGGAGCTGCGTTGCTGCTTGCAGGTATAAGTTTTTAACTGGGTGACAATGGCCAGCAGCTGCGGAGAGGGGCGCTTTCAGAAATTAGAAACCGAGAACGGGCGGCAAGGACACAGAGGGAGTCCGTTCAGCCCCTCGTCTCTCGTGCTGGCTCCCCGGCAAGAGCGACTTGGCTTGTCCCCGTTCCCACACCGCCTCCCCATAACCCTGCAGGTCCTTCCTCTCCAGATAATGACCCAGTTCCCCCTCGAAACCCCCCATTGAATCAACGGCCCCCCCCCACCCCCCCCCCCCCCCCACCCCCCCAACACTGTTTCTCGGGCAGAATGTTCCGGATCCTAACTGCTTGCTGCGTGGAAAGGTGTCGCCGTTGCTCCTTTTACCAATCCCCTTAAACCCGTGTCCCCCTGGTTCTCCACCCTTCCAGCCCCACCCCCACCCCGCAATGGGGGAATTAAGGTCAAAAATAAATCCCACTCAGACATGGTTAGAAAAGAATCGATCCCGGAAAATTAACTTAGTTAGACCACACTGGGAGCACTGTGCACAGTTCCAGTCTCCATATCCCTTGGTTAGACCACACTGGGAGCACTGTGCACAGTTCCAGTCTCCATATCCCTTGGTTAGACCACACTGGGAGCACTGTGCACAGTTCCGGTCTCCATATCCCTTGGTTAGACCACACTGGGAGCTCTGTGCACAGTTCCAGTCTCCATATCCCTTGGTTAGACCACACTGGGAGCACTGTGCACAGTCCTGGTCTCCATATCCCTTGGTTAGACCACACTGGGAGCTCTGTGCACAGTTCCGGTCTCCATATCCCTTGGTTAGACCACACTGGGAGCACTGTGCACAGTTCCGGTCTCCATATCCCTTGGTTAGACCACACTGGGAGCACTGTGCACAGTTCCAGTCTCCATATCCCTTGGTTAGACCACACTGGGAGCACTGTGCACAGTTCTGGTCTCCATATCCCTTGGTTAGACCACACTGGGAGCACTGTGCACAGTTCCAGTCTCCATATCCCTTGGTTAGACCACACTGGGAGCACTATGTACAGTTCCGGTCTCCATATCCCTTGGTTAGACCACACTGGGAGCACTGTGCACAGTTCCAGTCTCCATATCCCTTGGTTAGACCACACTGGGAGCACTGTGCACAGTTTTCAGTCTCCGTATCCCTTGGTTAGACCACACTGGGAGCACTGTGCACAGTTCCAGTCTCCGTATCCCTTGGTTAGACCACACTGGGAGCACTGTGCACAGTTCCAGTCTCCGTATCCCTTGGTTAGACCACACTGGGAGCACTGTGCACAGTTCCAGTCTCCGTATCCCTTGGTTAGACCACACTGGGAGCACTGTGCACAGTTCCAGTCTCCGTATCACTTGGTTAGACCACACTGGGAGCACGGTGCACAGTTCCAGTCTCCGTATCCTTGGTTAGACCACACTGGGAGCACTGTGCACTGTTCCGGTCTCCATATCCCTTGGTTAGACCACACTGGGAGCACTGTGCACAGTTCCGGTCTCCATATCCCTTGGTTAGACCACACTGGGAGCACTGTCCTCAGTTCCAGTCTCCATATCCCTTGGTTAGACCACACTGGGAGCACTGTGCACTGTTCTGGTATCCATATCCCTTGGTTAGACTGCACTGGGAGCACTGTGCTCAGTTCCGGTCTCCATATCCCTTGGTTAGACCACATTGGGAGCACTGTGCTCAGTTCCGGTCTCCATATACCTCAGTTAGACCACACTGAGAGCACTGTGCACAGTTCTGGTCTCCATATCCCTTGGTTAGACCACACTGGGAGCACTGTGCACAGTTCCGGTCTCCGTATCCCTTGGTTAGACCACACTGGGAGCACTGTGCACAGTTCCGATCTCCATATCCCTTGGTTAGACCACACTGGGAGCACTGTGCATAGTCCTGGTCTCCGTATCCCTTGGTTAGACCCCACTTGGAGTACTGTGCACAATTCCGGTCTCCATATCCCTTGGTTTGACCGCATGGATGTTGTAGGTTGGAGCTGATGGACAGTGTATTTGACATGGGGATTTGTGAGCTCACTTGGAACAAGACATTTATGGTCTGAGCAACTGGGATAGAGAGAGTGAATGGAGAGAGGGAGGGACAGGGAAATAGATTGGAGAAAATGTGACAGAGCGGGAGGGAGGGAGGTGTAGAGGGTCGGATGGTGAGTGGTGAATGGGAATATTGTTGGATTCCAGTTTGTTTTTTCTGCATTAAACAATGTCTGTTCCTTTCACAGTTGTGTTCCTGGTGAAGAGATTCACGGCACCAAAGCAAAACGGGTAATTTTGTCCGGTTACCATCTGTGTTTGTCCCTTTGTCCATGTAATCTCCTCTTACCCATCTCATTAAAGAGATCGACCAGGACAGTCCCCAGGGTCAGTGCTGAGGGAGTGCTGCGCTGTGGGAGGGTCAGTGCTGAGGGAGCGGCGCGCTGTGGGAGGGTCAGTGCTGAGGGAGCGGCGCGCTGTGGGAGGGTCAGTGCTGAGGGAGCGGCGCGCTGTGGGAGGGTCAGTGCTGAGGGAGCGGCGCGCTGTGGGAGGGTCAGTGCTGAGGGAGCGGCGCGCTGTGGGAGGGTCAGTGCTGAGGGAGCGGCGCGCTGTGGGAGGGTCAGTGCTGAGGGAGCGGCGCGCTGTGGGAGGGTCAGTGCTGAGGGAGCGGCGCGCTGTGGGAGGGTCAGTGCTGAGGGAGCGGCGCGCTGTGGGAGGGTCAGTGCTGAGGGAGCGGCGCGCTGTGGGAGGGTCAGTGCTGAGGGAGCGGCGCGCTGTGGGAGGGTCAGTGCTGAGGGAGCGGCGCGCTGTGGGAGGGTCAGTGCTGAGGGAGCGGCGCGCTGTGGGAGGGTCAGTGCTGAGGGAGCGGCGCGCTGTGGGAGGGTCAGTGCTGAGGGAGCGGCGCGCTGTGGGAGGGTCAGTGCTGAGGGGAGCGGCGCGCTGTGGGAGGGTCAGTGCTGAGGGAGCGGCGCGCTGTGGGAGGGTCAGTGCTGAGGGAGCGGCGCGCTGTGGGAGGGTCAGTGCTGAGGGAGCGGCGCGCTGTGGGAGGGTCAGTGCTGAGGGGAGCGGCGCGCTGTGGGAGGGTCAGTGCTGAGGGAGCGGCGCGCTGTGGGAGGGTCAGTGCTGAGGGAGCGGCGCGCTGTGGGAGGGTCAGTGCTGAGGGAGCGGCGCGCTGTGGGAGGGTCAGTGCTGAGGGAGCGGCGCGCTGTGGGAGGGTCAGTGCTGAGGGAGCGGCGCGCTGTGGGAGGGTCAGTGCTGAGGGAGCGGCGCGCTGTGGGAGGGTCAGTGCTGAGGGAGCGGCGCGCTGTGGGAGGGTCAGTGCTGAGGGAGCGGCGCGCTGTGGGAGGGTCAGTGCTGACGGAGCGGCGCGCTGTGGGAGGGTCAGTGCTGAGGGAGCGGCGCGCTGTGGGAGGGTCAGTGCTGAGGGAGCGGCGCGCTGTGGGAGGGTCAGTGCTGAGGGAGCGGCGCGCTGTGGGAGGGTCAGTGCTGAGGGAGCGGCGCGCTGTGGGAGGGTCAGTGCTGAGGGAGCGGCGCGCTGTGGGAGGGTCAGTGCTGAGGGAGTGGCGCGCTGTGGGAGGGTCAGTGCTGAGGGGAGCGGCGCGCTGTGGGAGGGTCAGTGCTGAGGGAGCGGCGCGCTGTGGGAGGGTCAGTGCTGAGGGAGCGGCGCGCTGTGGGAGGGTCAGTGCTGAGGGAGCGGCGCGCTGTGGGAGGGTCAGTGCTGAGGGAGCGGCGCGCTGTGGGAGGGTCAGTGCTGAGGGAGCGGCGCGCTGTGGGAGGGTCAGTGCTGAGGGAGCGGCGCGCTGTGGGAGGGTCAGTGCTGAGGGAGCGGCGCGCTGTGGGAGGGTCAGTGCTGAGGGAGCGGCGCGCTGTGGGAGGGTCAGTGCTGAGGGAGCGGCGCGCTGTGGGAGGGTCAGTGCTGAGGGAGCGGCGCGCTGTGGGAGGGTCAGTGCTGAGGGAGCGGCGCGCTGTGGGAGGGTCAGTGCTGAGGGAGCGGCGCGCTGTGGGAGGGTCAGTGCTGAGGGAGCGGCGCGCTGTGGGAGGGTCAGTGCTGAGGGAGCGGCGCGCTGTGGGAGGGTCAGTGCTGAGGGAGCGGCGCGCTGTGGGAGGGTCAGTGCTGAGGGAGCGGCGCGCTGTGGGAGGGTCAGTGCTGAGGGAGCGGCGCGCTGTGGGGAGGGTCAGTGCTGAGGGAGCGGCGCGCTGTGGGAGGGTCAGTGCTGAGGGAGCGGCGCGCTGTGGGAGGGTCAGTGCTGAGGGAGCGGCGCGCTGTGGGAGGGTCAGTGCTGAGGGAGCGGCGCGCTGTGGGAGGGTCAGTGCTGAGGGAGCGGCGCGCTGTGGGAGGGTCCGTGCTGAGGGAGCGGCGCGCTGTGGGAGGGTCAGTGCTGAGGGAGCGGCGCGCTGTGGGAGGGTCAGTGCTGAGGGGTGAGGTGGGGGTGTACGGTCAGGCGTGCAGTCCTTGAGACAAAACATCCTGCCCTCTGAGTTGGGTGTTAAAGTTTCCTCGCCCAATGTCCTAAAAACTGTTACCCTGGGCTCTGGTCAAAAGTCCTGGCAACCGAAAGCGATTAATGTTTGTGTGGGATCTTGCTGTGCTTGGGAAATGTCTGGAGTGGTTGATGATTTAACTAGTGTCTGCAATAGGATGGTTTTACATTGTCTGAAGTCTTTTCCTGAACGAGACGCTTAATGCTATAGAATAAAAGCAAATCATAGAATCACCCAGCCCACGGAGGCCATTCAGCCTATCGTCCCTGTGCTGGCTCTTTTGAAAGGTCTATCCAATTAGTCCCCACTCTCTCCCCTCCCCCCCCACCCTGCACCTCCCCCCACAGACCTGCAAATTGTTCCCCTTCGAGTATTTCTCCAATTCCGCCCCCCCTTTTTTTGAAAGTTCCTATTGAATCTGCTTCCACCGCCCTTTCAGGCAGCGCCTTCCAGATCACAGCAACTCGCTGGGTCAAAAAATAATCCTCCTCGTCTCCCCTCTCTGGTCCTTTTCCCCGATTCTCTCCAATCTGTGTCCCTCTGGTTACCGACCCTCCTGCCGCTGGAAACACTTTCTCCTCATCGACTCTGTCCAAACCCCCCCTCCTGATGTCGAACGCCCCAATTCAATCTCCCCCCCCCGAACCTTCTCCGCTCTGAGGGAGAACGATCCCAGCTTCTCCCAGCCCCTCCACGCGGACTGAAGTCGCCTCATCCTCTGGGAACCGTCCCAGTAAATCTCCCTCCGCGACCCCCCTCTCCAAGGCCCTGACATCCTTCCCAAAGCGATGGGCGACCAGAATTGGACAGGAGCCTCCAAGTGGGAACAAGGATTCATGAAGGATCTATCAGAAAAATTACTGCTCTCGAACCATTATGTTCTGACAATGATCATTTTCAACAACTAATTTTGTGCCTATCTTTGTTCTGACTTGTCTTCCAGGGATTATTCATTGGCGACAGTGTGCCCAGAATGAATGTTCATGCTGCCTCTTCCTTTCGAAGTGCCCTCTGGACGTTGTTTGATTTTTATACTCTTACTGAATGTATGTCAAAATGTTAGAGTTTGGGCAAAGCTTGTAGCGCCAGAATTGCCTGAATCTCTCACTTAAATCTTGATACGTGTGTGTGTGTGTGTGTGTGTGTCCCATACCCCAGTGAGAGACAGTGTGTGTGTGTGACCCGTACCCCAGTGAGAGACAGTGTGTGTGGGACCCGTACCCCAGTGAGAGACAGTGTGTGTGTGGGACCCGTACCCCAGTGACAGTCAGTGTGTGTGTGGGACCCGTACCCCAGTGAGAGTCAGTGTGTGTGTGGGACCCGTACCCCAGTGAGAGTCAGTGTGTGTGTGGGACCCGTACCCCAGTGAGAGTCAGTGTGTGTGGGACCCGTACCCCAGTGAGAGTCAGTGTGTGTGTGGGACCCGTACCCCAGTGAGAGTCAGTGTGTGTGTGGGACCCGTACCCCAGTGAGAGTCAGTGTGTGTGTGGGACCCGTACCCCAGTGAGAGTCAGTGTGTGTGTGGGACCCGTACCCCAGTGAGAGTCAGTGTGTGTGTGGGACCCGTACCCCAGTGAGAGTCAGTGTGTGTGTGGGACCCGTACCCCAGTGAGAGTCAGTGTGTGTGTGGGACCCGTACCCCAGGGAGAGTCAGTGTGTGTATGTGTGTGTGTGTCGATCTGATTACATTGATTCCAGACAAGGCCTCTAGCTTTTGCATACCTGTGATACGCGGCCCTTTATCTCCGGTGCGCTTGTTTAGAAATGGCCTTTGACTGGTCAGATTGGGTTATAGCTTGCCCGCCCCCCCGTGAATGTTGTGTCACTATTTAAAGAGTATTTTAATATTTAAGCTCCTTCACCTCTGCCAGGGCTCATCCTCCGGACAAACCGAGTTCCTGAACTGATGTTCAAATAAAAGTAAAATACTGTGGATGCCGGGAAACTGAAATAAAAACCGGGAACGCTGGGAAAATCTCAGCAGGTCTGACGGCGGCTGTGGGGAGAGCGAGGCAGAGTTAACGCTGCGAGTCCGTATGACTTGCCTTCAGAAGGTGAACAGCTCTGTCGGAGAGGTGTATGGATTAGAAGCATTAACCCTGTTACTCCCCATGATGATGCTGTCAGACCTGTGGAACGTGTCCAGTGTTTTCTGTTTTTGATTTCTGAACTGACTTTTGCTAAAGCTGCTATCATGTGTCCATATTTCTGAGTGTCATTTTATAATAAAACCTGTTTTTTACTGCCAGAAAGGATTGTATCTTTCTCTGCTCAGCCTGTTCAATCTGCTCTTCCCGAGCCCCCCCCTCCCTCCTCTGGTGCTCTCCCTGTCTATCACTTCAATTCCCTTTCCCCCTCGCCCTCTCTCCCCATTATTTCTCTCCTGATCCCTCTCTCTGTCTCCCCATCCTGCTGTGTCTCTGTCTCTCTCTCTCTGTGTCTCTCTCTCTCTCTCTCTGTGTCTCTCTCTCTCTCTGTGTCTCTCTCTCTCTCTGTGTCTCTCTCTCTCTCTGTGTCTCTCCCTCTCTCTGTGTCTCTCTCCCTCTCTCTGTGTCTCTCCCTCTCTGTGTCTCTCTCTCTCTCTGTGTCTCTCTCTCTCTCTGTGTCTGTCTCTGTGTCTCTGTGTCTCTGTGTCTCTCTGTGTCTCTCTGTGTCTCTCTGTGTCTCTCTGTGTCTCTCTGTGTCTCTCTGTGTCTCTCTGTGTCTCTCTGTGTCTCTCTGTGTGTCTCTGTGTCTCTCTGTGTGTCTCTGTGTCTCTCTGTGTGTCTCGGGCTCTCTGTGTGTCTCGGGCTCTCTGTGTGTCTCGGGCTCTCTGTGTGTCTCGGGCTCTCTGTGTGTCTCGGGCTCTCTGTGTGTCTCTGGCTCTCTGTGTCTCTGTGTGTCTCGGGCTCTCTGTGTCTCTGTGTGTCTCGGGCTCTCTGTGTGTCTCGGGCTCTCTCTCTGTCTCTTTTCCATGATTTCTCTGCCTATTCCTGTTGGAGGACTGCATCATCAGAGGGTCAGTGCTGAGGGAGCGGCGCGCTGTCGGAGGGTCAGTGCAGAGGGACAGGGAGACAGTGAGGGACAAAGAGAGATAAAGGGATATGGAGACTCTGTTTCCCCCTCACAGAGACACAGAAGGACTGAGTGTGTGAGGAACAGAGAGAGAGAGAGAGAGAGACGAAGACAGAATGAGAGATATGTAGAGAATGAGACACAGTGATGCACGTGGAGAAAGGGAGACGGAGAGTCGGATTGAGTGAGGGACAAAGTGAGAGAGAGAGAGAGAGAGTGAAACAATAAGAGTGAGGGACAGTGAGTGAGGAGCAGAGAGAGGGACACAGTGTGAGGGTATTGGAATGAGAGACCGAGGGAGGGAGGGAGTGAGGGACGGTGAAAGCTGAGTAGACTTAAATCCTGCAAATGGAGAATTGTAAGCTGTTTATTGAGTTTTGATCCAGTGCGAGTCGGTGTTGGATGAGTCTGTAATCTCTCCCCGCAGGAATCTGACAGCTGCTTCAGTTAAAGTATGAAAAGTAACGGGATGATTGTCCAGCTGTTCCCAGGAGACAGGTCAGGTTCCCGGGGTCTGTGTGTCTAAGCCTCAGTAGAAATGGAATACTTCCCATGCTTTCTGTGGAACAGGAAGAGAGAGAGAGAGAGAGTGAGTTGGGGTTAGAGTGTATCTGGGGCTGTGTCAAAGCTGCAATAAGAGTGTTCTGCTATGAGTAATCACCAGCTCAGCCGCTCACCTTACTGTTTTACACCCAGAGCATCGAGATATTCGCAATCTGTCCACTGCAACAACAGAACCAGGAGGCGTTAGGCAGTCTTAATCAGCTGGAGAGATGGGTGAGTAGAGGGAGAGAGGCAGCAGGAGAGAGGTAGAGGCAGGAGTAGAGTCAGAGACATAGAGAGAGAGAGACAGACAGACAGAAATAGAGGGAAAGAAACAGGGAGAGTTAGAGGCAGAAGTAGAGAGAGACAGAGACATAGAGAGAGAGTGTCAGAGAGAAAGACAGACAGAAATAGAGGGAAAGAAACAGAGTTAGAGGCAGAAGTAGAGAGAGAGGGAAAGGAACAGGGGGACGGGGGGACGGGGGACAGAGGGACGGAGATGGAGAGGGAGAGGGTGGGATAGAGACAGAAGCAGAGAGAGAGAGGGAGAGACAAAGGGAAAGAGAAAGAGACACAAGGAAAGTGAGACAGAGAGAGGGAGACAGAGGGACAAAGGGAAAGAGAGAGAGACAGACACAAAGAGAGTGGGAGAGACAGTGAGGGAGATAGTGACAGAGGGGATGAGAAAGAGGGAAAGAGGGAGAGACAGAGTCACGGACAGATGAGCAAATAGAGAGAGAGAGAGAGAGACAGAAAGAGAGGGAGAGAAAGAGGTACAGAAGGAAAGAGACAGGGGCAGAGGGAGAGAGAGAGGGTGATGAGAATTTTAAAATCGGGACATCAGACTGAGAGACAGGAAGGCGGCGCACAAAGAGTTTCTACTTACAGAACAGAACCAGAATGCCGACAGTGAAGAGGATGAGGGCAATCACCAGTCCCCAGGTCCTCAGACTTCTGTAATCTGGGAGAGATGGTCAAAAACTCCGTCAGCGACAGAGAGAGCGCCAAGCCCCCCTCACTGACAATACCGCAGAGCGTCAATAAAGATTGAGGCGGGGGAAAAAGCCAAAGGTGCGGACAGCAGCAGGTGTGATTCCAAAGCACTGCCTCCCCACAGCACCCCACCCCTCCCCCACCCACAGCCAGGGTGGCTATTTGACTTTGTAGGGCAGCGCTTCCCGCTCAGACACTTGCCCGCACTCACGAGTAAGTGGCCAAAGGAGGCCTGGACCCTTGGCTGATACACCCAGACTTTCACCAACACAAAACATGCATTGGCCTAGCGCCTGTCCCCACCTCAGGACGCCGCCCAAAGCATTTCACAGCCAACGAAGGGCTAGCCTTGCAGTGGGGTCGCTGTTGTAATGGAGGAAACGCAGCGGCCGAATTTGCGCACAGCAAGATCCCACGTACAGCCATGTGAGAATGACCCTGATCATCTGTTTTTAGTGATGTTGGTTTGAGGGATAAATATTGGTCCCAAGACACCAGGGAGAACTCCTCCAGCCCCCACCCCCCCCCCCCCCCCCCCCCCCCCCCACACCCCCCGCCCCCGCTCTTCTCCCAAATAGTGGCTGTGGGATCTTTCACCACCCGCCCGAGAGGGCAGATGGGGGCCTCGGTTTAATGTCTCATCTGAAAGACAGCATCTCTGACAGTGCAGCACTCCCTCAGTACTGACCCTCCAACAGTGCAGCACTCCCTCAGTACTGACCCTCCGACAGTGCAGCACTCCCTCAGTACTGACCCTCCCACAGTGCGGCACTCCCTCAGTACTGACCCTCCGACGGTGCGGCACTCCCTCAGTACTGACCCTCCGACAGTGCAGCATTCCCTCAGTACTGACCCTCTGACAGTGCGGCATTCCCTCAGTACTGACCCTCTGACAGTGCGGCACTCCCTCAGTACTGACCCTCCGACAGTGCAGCACTCCCTCAGTACTGACCCTCCGACAGTGCAGCACTCCCTCAGTACTGACCCTCTGACAGTGCAGCACTCCCTCAGTACTGACCCTCCCTCCGACAGTGCAGCACTCCCTCAGTACTGACCCTCCGACAGTGCGGCACTCCCTCAGTACTGACCCTCTGACAGTGCAGCACTCCCTCAGTACTGACCCTCCCACAGTGCGGCAGTCCCACCGAGCATGTCATGTTGGACCATGGGCGTTAGTTCTGAGGGGTGGATTGGTCTCTGCTTAACGGGTTTTTACATTATCATAAGAGTCAGTTACACACCGTATTCAAACCTCTCCGCATTGTCAGGAATTGTGTACTTTGCACCTGTGAAAAGAAACAGAGGTGTAGCTGAATGAAAGATTGAGAATCGACTCCCCTTTGTGTGAGGAAGTGCTTCCTGACATCACCCCCTGAACAGCCTGGCTCCAATGTTAAGGTTCTGCCCCTTTGTTCTGGGCTCCCTCGCTGCATAGTCCCTCCCATCACCACCGTGACCCCTGGACGATATGATTTACCTAGGGAAAGGAGGCCATTCAGCCCCCTCGAGCCTGTTACACAGGAACAGGAGGAGGCCATTCAGCCCCCTCGAGCCTGTTACACAGGAACAGGAGGAGGCCCATTCAGCCCCTCGAGCCTGTTACACAGGAACAGGAGGAGGCCCATTCAGCCCCCCTCGAGCCTGTTACACAAGAACAGGAGGAGGCCCATTCAGCCCCCTCGAGCCTGTTACACAGGAACAGGAGGAGGCCCATTCAGCCCCCTCGAGCCTGTTACACAGGAACAGGAGGAGGCCCATTCAGCCCCCCTCGAGCCTGTTACACAAGAACAGGAGGAGGCCCATTCAGCCCCCTCGAGCCTGTTACACAGGAACAGGAGGAGGCCCATTCAGTCCCTCGAGCCTGTGACACAGGAACAGGAGGAGGCCCATTCAGCCCCCTCGAGCCTGTTACACAGGAACAGGAGGAGGCCCATTCAGCCTCTTGAACCTATTAAACAGGGACAGGAGGAGACTCATGACTTTTTCAAAATTAATTATTTGACAGGATTTAGGCATCGCTGGCTGGGCCCAGCATTTATTGCCCATCCCTAGTTACCCCTTGAGAAGGTGGTGGGGAGCTGCCTTCTTGACCTGATGCAGTCTCTGTGGTGTAGGTACAACCATAGCGCTGTTAGGGAGTGAGTTCCAGGATTTTGTCCATGTGGTGTAGGTACACCCACAGCGCTGTTAGGGAGGGAGTTCCAGGATTTTGTCCCTGTGGTGTAGGTACACCCACAGCTCTGTTAGGGAGGGAGTTCCAGGATTTTGTCCGTGTGGTGTAGGTACACCCACAGCGCTGTTAGGGAGGGAGTTCCAGGATTTTGTCCCTGTGGTGTAGGTACACCCACAGCTCTGTTAGGGAGGGAGTTCCAGGATTTTGTCCGTGTGGTGTAGGTACACCCACAGCGCTGTTAGGGAGGGGGTTCCAGTATTTTGTCCATGTGGTGTAGGTACACCCACAGCGCTGTTAGGGAGGGAGTTCCACGATTTTGTCCATGTGGTGTAGGTACACCCACAGTGCTGTTAGGGAGGGAGTTCCAGGATTTTGTCCCTGTGGTGTAGGTACACCCATGGCGCTGTTAGGGAGGGAGTTCCAGGATTTTGTCCGTGTGGTGTAGGTACACCCACAGCGCTGTTAGGGAGGGAGTTCCAGTATTTTGTCCGTGTGGTGTAGGTACATCCACAGTGCTGTTAGGGAGGGAGTTCCAGGATTTTGTCCCTGTGGTGTAGGTACACCCAGAGCGCTGTTAGGGAGGGAGTTCCAGGATTTTGTCCGTGTGGTGTAGGTACACCCACAGTGCTGTTAGGGAGGGAGTTCCAGGATTTTGTCCGTGGGGTGTAGGTACACCCACAGCGCTGTTAGGGAGCGGGTTCCAGTATTATGTCCATGTGGTGTAGGTACACCCACAGCGCTGTTAGGGAGCGGGTTCCAGGATTTTGTCCATGTGGTGTAGGTACACCCACAGCGCTGTTAGGGAGGGAGTTCCAGGATTTTGTCCCTGTGGTGTAGGTACACCCACAGCGCTGTTAGGGTGGGAGTTCCAGGATTTTGTCCTTGTGGTGTAGGTACATCCACAGTGCTGTTAGGGAGGGAGTTCCAGGATTTTGTCCCTGTGGTGTAGGTACACCCACAGCGCTGTTAGGGAGGGAGCTCCAGGATTTGGACCCAGCGACAGTGAAGGAACGGCCGATATATTTCCAAGTCAGGGTGGTGAGTGACTTGGAGGGGAACTTCCAGGTGGTGGTGTTCCCCATGTGTCTGCTGCCCTTGTCCTTCTAGATGGTAGAGGTGGTGGGTTTGGAAGGTGCTGTCGAAGGAGCCTTGGTGAGTTGCTGCAGTGCATCTTGGAGATGGTACACACACTGCTGCCCCTGCCCTTTGAACCTGTCCCTTCATTCAGTCAGATCGTTGGCAGGTCTGGATCTTAACTCCATCGACCCTCTCTGTGCTCCTGTCACTCTTAATCCCTATGTCTGACAAAAATCGATCGAGAGCTTTGCGAGGTTTGGAGTTGCTCTCTCCCAACCTCAACAGCTGTTTGTGGGAATTCTGATCCCCATCCCTCCCACCCCCCTGCTCACCTTTCTTGGTTATGATCCGGTCCTTAGTGGTGGTTGTTGCTCCGATGGGTCTGCGTGTGATTGGGAGGTCGGGGCTTCTTACAGCTGTGTGAAGGAGAAACACCATGGACGACTTGTCTCTGTGGAATGCGTATGGTCTCCACCATCCCGTATTTCCTCCTCTGTCATGTCCCCCTAAATCCCGGCTGGCTCAAGTGATCAGCTGCTGGGATCCCCATCCGCCCCCCCCCCTTCTACCCGACAGGCTCGATTGTCCCGCTGCTTTCCCATCCGGCAGCTAGTATCCCAACCTCCGGCAACTTCATCCCCAAACTCCGCTCTCCCAAGTCCCGAACTCACGCCAGCTCCTCTGAGGAGCTGAAGTCCGTGGGCCACAGGTACAGGAGCAACTCCCGTGTTAAAATTCAAAGCCTGGTTTTCAAATCCCTCCTTGCTACCCTCCCTCTCGCTGTAATCTCCTCCAGCATCCTACAACCCTCCCTATTTCTGTAACCTCCTCCAGCCTCCTACAACCCTCCCTCTCGCTGTAACCTCCTCCAGCCCCTACAACCCTCCCTATCTCTGTAACCTCCTCCAGCCTCCTACAACCCTCCCTCTCGCTGTAACCTCCTCCAGCCCCTACAACCCTCCCTATCTCTGTAACCTCCTCCAGCCTCCTACAACACTCCCTCTCGCTGTAACCTCCTCCAGCCCCTACAACCCTCCCTATCTCTGTAACCTCCTCCAGCCTCCTACAACCCTCCCTATCTCTGTAACCTCCTCCAGTCCCTACACCCCTCCTTATCTCTGTAACCTCCTCCAAAACCTACAACACTCCCTATCTCTGTAACCTCCTCCAGCCTCCTACAACCTTCCCTATCTCTGTAACCTCCTCCAGCCTCCTACAACCCTCCCTATCTCTGCAACCTCCTCGAGCCCCTACAACCCTCCCTATCTCTGTAACCTCCTCCAGCCCCTACAACCCTATCTCTGTAACATCCTCCAGCCTCCTACAACCCTCCCTATCTCAGTAACCTCTGCCAGCCTCCTACAACCCTCCTTATCTTAGTAACCTCCTCCAGCCTCCTACACCCCTCCCTAGCTCTGTAACCTCCTCCAGCCTCCTACAACCCTCCTTATCTCTGCAACCTCCTCCAGCCCCTACAATCCTCCCTATCTCTGTAACCTCCTCCAGCCCCTACAACACTATCTCTGTAACCTCCTCTAGCCCCTACAACCCTCCCTATCTCTGTAACCTCCTCCAGCCCCGACAACCCTACCTCTGTAACCTCCTCCAGTCCCTTCAACCCTCCCTATTTCTGTAATCTCCTCCAGCCACTACAACCGTACCTATCTCTGTAACCTCCTCCAGTCCCTACACCCCTCCCTATCTCTGTAACCTCCTCCAGCCCCTACAATGCTCCCTATCTCTGTAACCACCTCAAGCCCCTACAACCCTCCCTATCTCTGTAACCTCATCCAGCCCCTACAACCCTATCTCTGTAATCTCCTCCAGCCCCTACAACCCTATCTCTGTAACCTCCTCCAGTCCCTACAACCCTCCCTATTTCTGTAACCTCCTCCAGCCCCTACAACTCTATCTGTAACCTCCTCCAGTCCCTACAACCCTCCCTATCTCTGTAACCTCCTCCAGCCCCGACAACCCTATCTCTGTAACCTCCTCCAGTCCCTACACCCCTCCCTATTTCTGTAATCTCCTCCAGCCACTACAACCGTACCTATCTCTGTAACCTCCTCCAGTCCCTACACCCCTCCCTATCTCTGGAGCCTCCTCCAGCCCCTACAATGCTCCCTATCTCTGTAACCACCTCAAGCCCCTACAACCCTCCCTATCTCTGTAACCTCATCCAGCCCCTACAACCCTATCTCTGTAACCTCCTCCAGCCCCTACAACCCTATCTCTGTAACCTCCTCCAGTCCCTACACCCTCCCTATTTCTGTAACCTCCTCCAGCCCCTACAACCCTATCTGTAACCTCCTCCAGTCCCTACACCCCTCCCTATTTCTGTAACCTCCTCCAGCCCCTACAGCCCTCCCTCTCTCTGTAACGTCCTCCAGCCCCTACAACCCTCCCTATGTCTGTAACCTTCTCCAGCCCCTACAACCCTCCCTATCTCTGTAACCTCCTCCAGCCCCTACAACCCTCCCTATCTCTGTAACCTCCTCCAGTCTCCTACAACCCTCCCTATTTCTGTAACCTCCTCCAGGTTCCTACAACCCTCCCTATCTCTGTAACCTCCTCCAACCCCTGCACCCTCTCTACCTGTGTAGCCTCCTCCAGCCCCTACCACCCTCCCTATCTCTGTAACCTCCTCCAGTCCCTACACCCTCCCTATCTCTGTAACCTCCTCCAGCCTCCTACAACCCTCTCTATCTCTGTAAATTCCTCCAGTCCCTACACCCCTCCCTATTTCTGTAACCTCCTCCAGCCACTACAACCCTCCCTATCTCTGTAACCTCCTCCAGCACCTGCACCCTCTCTACCTGTGTAGCCTCCTCCAGCCCCTACCACCCTCCCTATCTCTGTAACCTCCTCTAGTCCCTACACCCTCCCTATCTCTGTAACCTCCTCCAGCCTCCTACAACCCTCTCTATCTCTGTAACCTCCTCCAGTCCCTGCACCCCTCCCTATCTCTGTAACCTCCTCCAGCCCCTACAACCCTCCCTATCTCTGTAACCTCCTCCAGCCCCTACAATGCTCCCTATCTCTGTAAACCTCCTCAAGCACCTACATCCCTCCCTATCTCTGTAACCTCCTCCAGCCCCTACAATGCTCCGTATGTCTGTAACCTCCTCCAGCCCCTACAACCCTCCCTATCTTTGTAAACCCCTCCTGACCCTACAACCCTCCCTCTCGCTGTAACCTCCTCCAGACCCTACAACCCTCCCTCTTGCTGTAACCTCCTCCAGATCCTACAACCCTCCCTCTCGCTGTAACCTCCTCCAGCCCCTACAGACCTCCCTATCTCTGTAACCTCCTCCAGCCCCTACACCCCTCCCTATCTCTGTAACCTCCTCCAGCCCCTACAACCCTCCCTATCTCTCTAACCTCCTCCAGCTTCCTACAACCCTCCCTATCTCTGTAACCTCCTCCAGCCCCTACCACCCTCCCTATCTCTGTAACCTCCTCCAGTCCCTACACCCTCCCTATCTCTGTAACCGCCTCCAGCCCCTACAACCCTCCAAGATCTCTGCGCTCCTCCAATTCCGACCTCTTGAACACCCCCCGATTCCCCATCGCTCCACCATCGCCGGCCGTGCCTTCAGCTGCCTGGGGGGGGTCCTGAGCCCCACAATCCTTACTAAGAAAACCCTCCCTCTTTGAGTGGAATGGCTCCTATTACCTGTTGGTGTTGACGTGTTCCAGGGGTCAGTGAAAACTGCTGTGGGGGACTGGGAACTCGCTTCATCTGTTAAAAGTTAAAAATATAGTTTAAACCACTCATAATCTCCACAGAATCATGTTCCTTCCTTTCTCCTGATCCCCCACATCACCATGCAGCTATCTGGATACTGCAAAGTCTATGGGCCCTGACAATATTCCGGCAATAGTCCTGAAGACCTGTGCTCCAGAACTTGCCGCTCCCCTAGCCAAGCTGTTCCAGTACAGCTACAACCCTGGCCTCTACCCGGCTATGTGGGAAATTGCCCAGGGATGTCCTGTACACAAAACGCAGGCCAAACCCAACCCGGCCAATTACCGCCCCATCAGCCTACTCTCCATCATCAGTAAAGTAATGGAAGGGGTCATCGACAGTGCTATCAAGCGGCACTTGCTTAGCAATAACCTGCTTACTGACGCCCAGTTTGGGTTCTCCCAGGGCCACCCAGCTCCTGACCTCATTACAGCCTTGGTTCAAACATGGACAAAAGAGCTGAACTCCCGAGGTGAGGTGAGAGTGACTGCCCTGGACATCGAGGCAGCATTTGACCGAGTGTGACATCAAGGAGCCCCAGCAAAACTGGAGTCAGTGGGAATCAGGGGGAAAACTCTCCGCTGGTTGGAGTCATACCCAGCACAAAGGAAGATGGTTGTGGTTGTTGGAGGTCAGTCATCTCAGCTCCAGGGCATCACTGCAGGAGTTCCTCAGGGTAGTGTCCTCGGCCCAACCATCTTCAATATCCAGGCTTGGGCTGAGAAGTGGCAAGTAACATTCACACCACACAAGTGTCAGGCAATGACCATCTCCAAAAAATTTGCCCATGTTTGAACCAAGGCTGTAACGAGGTCAGGAGCTGACCTCAAAGGTTACGGGGAGAAGGCAGGAGAATGGGGTTGAGAAACTTATCAGCCATGATTGAATGGCGGAGCAGACTCGGTGGGCTGAATGGCCTCATTTCTGCTCCTATGTCTTATGGTCTTATGGCCCTGACAGGACCCAAACTGGGCGTCAGTGAGCAGGTTATTGCTAAGCAAGTGCCACTTGACAGCACTGTCGATGACCCCTTCCATTACTTTACTGATGATGGAGAGTAGACAGATGGGGCGGTAATTGGCCGGGTTGGGTTTGTCCTGCTTTTTGTGTACAGGACATACCTGGGCAAATTCTCACATGACCATCGCCCCTTGACATTCAATGACATCACCATCACTGAATCCCCCACTATCA
Source organism: Isurus oxyrinchus (assembly GCA_026770705.1). Lineage (NCBI taxonomy): Eukaryota > Metazoa > Chordata > Chondrichthyes > Lamniformes > Lamnidae > Isurus > Isurus oxyrinchus. Next base: position 711,188 of record JANJGN010000271.1, on the reverse strand, counting down.
ACATCCTGGGGGTTACCATTGACCAGAAACTGAACTGGACCAGCCATATAAATACTGTGGCTACAAGAGCAGGTCAGAGGCTGGGAATCCTGCAGTGAGTAACTCACCTCCTGACCCCCCAAAGCCTGTCCACCATCTACAAGGCACAAGTCAGGAGTGTGATGGAATATTTAACACGGTGTCTATGTATCCCTCCAGTCATGACAACACCCCAGTATCCCTGTAACCTCCTCCAGCCCCTATACCCCTCCCTATCTCTGTAACCTCCTCCGGCCACTACAACCCTCCCTATCTCTATAACCTCCTCCAGCCCCTACAACCCTTCCTATCTCTCTAACGTCCTCGGACCCTTATAACTCTTCCTATCTCTGCAACCTCCTCCAACCCCTACAACCCTCCCTATGTCTGTAACCTCCTCCAGCCCCTACAGCCTTCCCTATGTCTGTAACCTCCTCCAGCCCCTACAACCCTCCCTATCTCTCTAACATCCTCTGTCCCCTATAACTCTTCCTATCCCTGTAACCTCCTCCAGCCCCTACAACCCTCCCTATCTCTGTAACCTCCTCCAGCCCCTACAGCCCTCCCTATCTCTGTAACCTCCTCCAGCCCCTACAGCCCTCCCTATCTCTGTAACCTCCTCCAGCCCCTGTACCCCTCCCTATCTGTGTAACTGCTTCCAACCCTATAACCCTTCCTATCCCTGTAACCTCCCCCACCCCCTACAACCCTCACTATCTCTGTAACCTCCTCCAGCTGCTACAACCTCCCTATCTTTGTAACCTCCTCCAGCCCCTAAAACCCTCCCTATTTCTGTAACCTCCTCCACCCCTACAACCCTCCCTATCTCTGTAACCTCCTCCAGCTGCTACAAGCTCTCTATCTTTGTAACCTCCTACAACCCTCCCTATCTCTGTAACCTCCTCCAGCCCCTACAACCCTCCCTATCTGTGTGACCTCCTCCAGCCCCTACAACCCTCCGAGATCTCTGCGCTCCTCCAATCCCGGCCTCTTGACCATCCCCCGATTCCCCATCGCTCCACCATTGGCGGCCGTGCCTTCAGCTGTCTGGGGGGGGGGGGTGTGGGGCCCTGAGCTCTGGAATCATTGCTAAGACAAATTTTGCTTTTTTCTTTTGATAAGGTCCCACATGGGAGACTGATAACGAAGGTAAGAGCCCATGGGATCCAAGGCAATTTGGCAAATTGGATCCAGAATTGGCTGAGTGGCAGGAAGCAGAGGGTGATGGTCGAGGGGTGTTTTTTGTGACTGGCTGCCTGTGTCCAGTGGGGTTCCACAGGGATTGGTGTTGGGTCCCTTGCTGTTTGTGGTATATATAAACGATTTAGACTTGAATGCAGGAGGGTTGATCAGTAAGTTCACGGATGACATGAAAATTGGTGGGGAGGTAAATAGTGAGGAGGAGAGACTTAGATCACATATGGATATAGACGGGCTGGTCAGATGGGCTGATCAGTGGCAAATGGAATTAAACCTGGATAAGTGTGAGGTGATGCACTTGGGCAGGACAAACAAGGCACAGGAATACACGATGAATTGTAAGACCCTGGGAAGGACCGAGGATCAGAGGGACCTTGGTGTGTATGTCCACTGTTCCCTTAAGGTAGCGGGACAGGGAGATAAGGTGGTTAGGAAGGCATATGGGATACTTGTCTTTATTAGCCGAGAGATAGAATATAAGAGCAGGGAGGTTATGCTGGAACTGTATAAAACGCTGGTTAGGCCACAGCTGGAGGATTGCGAGCAGTTCTGGAATCCGCATTATAGGAAGGATGTGATTGCACTAGAGAGAGTGCAGAGAAGATTTACCAGGATGTTGCCTGGGCTGGAGAGTTTTAGTTATGAGGAGAGATTGGAGAGACTGGGGTTATTTAACCTGGAGCAGAGGAGATTGAGGGGGGGACATGATTGAGGTGTATAAAATTATGTGGGGCATAGATAGTGTAGACAGGAAGGAACATTTCCCCTTGGTGGAGGGGTCAATAACCAGGGGGCATAGATTGAAGGTAAGGGGCAGGAGGTTTAGAGGGGATGTGAGGAAGAATTTTTTCACTCAGAGGGTGGTGGGAATCTGGAACTCACTGCCTGAAAGGGTGGGAGAGGCAGAAACCCTCATAACATTTAAGAAGTATTTGGATGTGCACTTGCGATACCATGGCACACAAGGGTGTGGGCCTAGTGCATTAATGGGATTAGAATAGTTAGGTATTTGTTTGTCAGGTGCAGACTCGATGGGCCAAAGGGCCTTTTTCTGTGCTGTAGATCCCTCTGACTCTATGGCTAAGAAAACCCTCCCTCTTTGAGTGGAATGGCTCCTGTTACCTGTTGGTGTTGACGTGTTCCAGGTGTCTGTGAAAACTGCTGTGGGGGACTGGGAACTCGCTTCATCTGTTAAAAGTTAAAAATATAGTTTAAACCACTCATAATCTCCACAGAAACATGTTCCTTCCTTTCTCCTGATCCCCCACATCACCATGCAGCTATCTGGATACTGCAAAGTCTATGGGCCCTGACAATATTCCGGCGATAGTCCTGAAGACCTGTGCTCCAGAACTTGCCGCGCCCCTAGCCAAGCTGTTCCAGTACAGCTACAACACCGGCATCTACCCGGCTATGTGGGAAATTGGCCAGGGATGTCCTGTACACAAAATGCAGGACAAATCCAACCCGGCCAATTACCGCCCCATCTGTCTACTCTCCATCATCAGTAAAGTAATGGAAGGGGTCATCGACAGTGCTATCAAGCTGCACTTGCTTAGCAATAACCTGCTCACTGATGCCCAGTTTGGGTTCTCCCAGGGCCACCCAGCTCCTGTCCTCATTACAGCCTTGGTTCAAACATGGACAAAAGAGCTGAACTCCCGAGGTGAGGTGAGAGTGACTGCCCTGGACATCGAGGCAGCATTTGACCGAGTGTGGCATCAAGGAGCCCCAGCAAAACTGGAGTCAATGGGAATCAGGGGGAAAACTCTCCGCTGGTTGGGGTCATACCCAGCACACAGGAAGATGGTTGTGGTTGTTGGAGGTCAGTCATCTCAGCTCCAGGACATCACTGCAGGAATTCCTCAGGGTAGTGTCCTCGGCCCAACCATCTTCAGCTGCTACATCAATGACCTTCCTTCCATCATAAGGTCAGAAGTGGGGATGTTCGCTGATGATTGCACAATGTTCACACCATTCACAACTCCTCAGATACTGAAGCCGTCCATGTCCAAATGCAGCAAGACCTGGACAATATCCAGGCTTGGGCTGACAAGTGGCAAGTAACATTCACACCACACAAGTGTCAGGCAATGACCATCTCCAACAAGAGAGAATCTAACCATCGCCTCTCGACATTCAATGGCATTACCATCACTGAATCCCCCACTATCAACATCCTGGGGGTTATCATTGACCAGAAACTGAACTGGACCAGCCATATAAATACTGTGGCTACAAGAGCAGGTCAGAGGCTGGGAATCCTGCGGTGAGTAACTCACCTCCTGACCCCCCAAAGCCTGTCCACCATCTACAAGGCACAAGTCAGGAGTGTGATGGAATACTCTCCATGATGTCTGTAAATCCCTCCAGTACCGACAACATTTACCTCTGTAACTTCCTCCAGCCCCTACAACCCTCCCTATCTCTGTAACTTCCTCCAGCCCCTACAACCCTCCCTATCCCTGTAACTTCCTCCAGCCCCTACAACCCTCCCTATCTCTGTAACTTCCTCCAGCCCCTACAACCCTCCCTATCCCTGTAACTTCCTCCAGCCCCTACAACCCTCCCTATCTCTGTAACCTCCTCCATCCCCTACACCCTCCCTATCTCTGTAACCTCCTCCAGCCCCTACACCCCTCCGAGATCTCTGCGCTCCTCCAATTCCGGCCTCTTGACCATCCCTGATTCCCATCGCTCCACCATTGGCGGCCGTGCCTTCAGCTGCCTGGGGGGGGCCCTGAGCCCCACAATCATTACTAAGAAAACCCTCCCTCTTTGAGTGGAAGGCTCCTGTTACCTGTTAGTGTTGACGTGTTCCAGGTGTCAGTGAAAACTGCTGTGGGGGACTGGGAGCTCGTTTCATCTGTTAAATGTTAAAAATATAGTTTAAACCACTCATAATCTCCACAGAAACATGTTCCTTCCTTTCTTCTGATCCCCCACATCACCGTGTGGGGGAATCACAGACACAGACCCGCGTCCCGTCACCGTGTGGGGGAATCACAGACACAGACCCGTCACCGTGTGGGGGAATCACAGACACAGACCCGCGTCCCGTCACCGTGTGGGGGAATCACAGACACAGACCCACATCTAGTCAAACAGAGGTGTAGCTGGACTCAAAGTGAGACTGAACCTGTCCTGCTCTGTTGAATCGTTGAGCTTCTTGACGGTGAGTGACACTGAGTGGAAGAAAGGGCAGTATTCCCATCGGGAAAATCGCAGTTGGATTGGAAAGGGATGACCAGCTTCTCCGAAATGAATGTGCCCGCTGGCGGGGGTTATTTACCTGAGTAATTGACGTGCCATGTATCGGTGGTGATGATTGTTGGAGCAATATTGGTAACAGGAATTCCATCCGAACTCTCCAAAGTATTTGTCCCTTGAGTGCTGGCTCCAGAATCTAAAATTGACACAATTTACTGGCTGGAATCCAGGTGAAATCAATGCCGAATGCATAATACACATTGAGAGAGCAGAGATACTTACCTACACCCGGGGAGAGGCATCCCAACACCACGATGGTGAGACCCAGGCACACGACTTGTCTTCTTGCCATCTGCAAGGGACAAGTTCAGAACAAGAGAATCACCAGTGTCCATGCTCATTCTGGCCAATGGGCACACGCGCAAACATTGCCCCAATCGCCATTGGTTGAGTGATGCGTCCACCCCCCACAAAGCTCCGCCTTCAGCACAACCACTACGTAACCTGATTGGATGATTTCACACTGGGGTAAGGGTCCCACACACACTGACTCTCACTGGGGTACGGGTCCCACACACACTGACTCTCACTGGGTTACGGGTCCCACACACACTGACTCTCACTGGGGTACGGGTCCCACACACACTGACTCTCACTGGGGTGCGGGTCCCACACACACTGACTCTCACTGGGGTGCGGGTCCCACACACACTGACTCTCACTGGGGTACGGGTCCCACACACACTGACTCTCACTGGGGTGCGGGTCCCACACACACACTGACTCTCACTGGGGTATGGGTCCCACACACACTGACTCTCACTGGGGTATGGGTCCCACGCACACTGACTCTCACTGGGGTACGGGTCCCACACACACTGACTCTCACTGGGGTACGGGTCCCACACACACTGACTCTAACTGGGGTATGGGTCCCATAAACACTGACTCTCACAGGGGTATGGGTCCCACACGCACTGACTCTCACTGGGGTACGGGTCCCACACACACTGACTCTCACTGGGGTACGGGTCCCACACACACACTGACTCTCACTGGGGTACTTGTCCCACACACACACTGACTCTCACTGGAGTACGGGTCCCACACACACTGACTCTCACTGGGGTACGGGTCCCACACACACTGACTCTCACTGGGGTACGGGTCCCACACACACTGACTCTCACTGGGGTGCGGGTCCCACACACACTGACTCTCACTGGGGTACGGGTCCCACACACACTGACTCTCACTGGGGTACGGGTCCCACACACACTGACTCTCACTGGGGTACGGGTCCCACACACACTGACTCTCACTGGGGTGCGGGTCCCACACACACTGACTCTCACTGGGGTACGGGTCCCACACACACTGACTCTCACTGGGGTACGGGTCCCACACACACTGACTCTCACTGGGGTGCGGGTCCCACACACACACTGACTCTCACTGGGGTATGGGTCCCACACACACTGACTCTCACTGGGGTACGGGTCCCACGCACACTGACTCTCACTGGGGTACGGGTCCCACACACACTGACTCTCACTGGGGTGCGGGTCCCACACACACACTGACTCTCACTGGGGTATGGGTCCCACACACACTGACTCTCACTGGGGTACGGGTCCCACACACACTGACTCTAACTGGGGTACGGGTCCCATAAACACTGACTCTCACAGGGGTATGGGTCCCACACGCACTGACTCTCACTGGGGTACGGGTCCCACACACACTGACTCTCACTGGGG
>JANJGN010000270.1:600000-751454 GCA_026770705.1 Isurus oxyrinchus | reverse complement strand
TGTCCCAGCTCTCTATAAGCAAGTGTCCCAGCTTCCAAACACAAAATCTCCCAGCTTGTAAAGACCAAATGTTCCAACTCTCAAACTCCAGATGTCCCGGCTCTCAAACACCAAGTGTCCCCAGCTTCCAAACACCAAATGTCCCTGCTCCCAAACACCAAGTGTCCCAGCTCTCAAAGTCCAGGTGTCCCAGCTCTCAAACACCAACTGTTCCAGCTCTCAAACACCAAGTGTCCCAGCTTCCAAACACCAAGTGTCCCAGCTCACAAACATCAACTGTCCCAGCTCTCAAACACCAACTGTTCCTGCTCTCAAACACCAAGTGTACCAGCTTCCAAAGACCAAATGTCCCAGCTTCCAAACACCAAGAGTCCCAGCTACCAAACACCAAGTGTCCCAGCTCTCAGAAACCAAGTGTCCCTGCTCTCAGACACCAGGAGTCCCCACATCTCAAACACCAACTGTCGCAGCTTCCAAACACCACGTGTTCCAGCTCTCAAACACCAAGAGTCCCAGCTCTCAAACACCAAGTGTCCCAGCATCCCAACACCACGTGTTCCAGCTCTAAAAACACAATGAGACCCAGTTCTCAAACACCAAGACTCGCAGCTTCCAAACACAAATGTCCCAGCTCTCGACCACCCGGTGTCCCAGCTCTCAAAAACCAAGAGTCCCAGCTTCCAAACACCACGTGTCCCAGCTCTCAAGAACCAATAGTCCCAGCTCTCCAACACCGAGTGTCCCATTTGTCCAACAACAAGTTTCCCAGCTTCCAAACACCAAGTGTCCCAGCTCTCAAGAACCAAGTGTCCCCGATCTCAAACACCAACTGTTCCAGCTCTGAAACACCATGTGTTCCAGCTTCCAAAACCACGTTTCCCAGCTCTCCAACATCATTGTCCAGGCTCTCTGACACCAACTGTCCTACCTCTCAAACACCAAGAGTTCAGCTCTCAAAAACCAAGTGTCCCAGCTCTCAAATACCAGCTGTTCCATCTCTCAAGCACCAAGTGTCCCAGCGTCCAAACACCAAATGTCCCAGCTTCCAAGCACCAAATGCCCTTGCTCCCAAACACCCCGTTTCCCAGCTCCCAAACACCAATTGTCCCAGCTCTCAATAACGAAGTGTCCAGGCTTCCAAAAACCAGATTTCCCAGCTTGCAAAGACCAAATGTCCCAACTCTCAAATTCCAGGTGGCCCAGTTCTCAAACACCAAGTGTCCCAGCTTCCAAACACCAAATGTCCCGACTCCCAATTACCAAGTGTCCCAGCTCTCAAAGACCAGGTGTCCCAGCTGTCAAACACCAAGTGTCCCAGCTCTCAAACACGAAATGTCCCAGCCTCCAAACACCAAGTGTCCCAGCTTCCAAACGCCAAGAGTCCCAGCTCTAAAACACCAAGAGTCCCAACTCTCCAGCACCAAGTTTCTCAACAAACGAACACGAAGTGTCCCAGCTTCCAAGCACCAAGTGTCTCAGCACTCAAACACTAAATGTCCCAGGTTCCAAACAGCAAGAGTCCCTGCTTCCAAACACTAAGTCTCCCAGGTCTTAAACATCAACTGCCCCAGCTCTCAAACACCAACAGTTCCAGATCTCAAACACCACGTGTCCCAGCTTCCAAACCCCAAGTGACCCAGCTCTCAAATATCAACTGTCGCAGCTCTCAAAAACCAACTGTTCCACCTCTCAAACACCAAGTGTACCCGCTTCCAAACACCAAGTGTCCAGGCTCTCAAATACCAACTGTCCCAGCTCACAAACACCTAGTGTCAAACACGTAGTGTCCCACCTTCCAAACGCCTACTGTCCCAGCTTCCAAGCACTAAATGTCCCGACTCCCAAACACCACGTGTCCCAGCTCACAAACACCAAGTGTTCCAGCCTCCAAACACCAAGTGTCCCAGCTTCCAAACACTAAATGTCCCGGCTTCCAAACGCCACATTTCCCAGCTTGCAAAAAGCATATGTCCCAACTCCCAAACAGCAATTGTCTCAGCTCTCTATAACCAAGTGTCCCAGCTTCCAAACACCAAATCTGCCAGCTTGCAAAGACCAAATGTCCCAAATCTCAAACACCAGGTGTCCCTGCTCTCAAACACCAAGTATCCCAGCTTCCAAACACCAAATGTCCCGGCTCCCAAACACCAAGTGTCCCAGCTCTCAAAGACCAGGTGTCCCAGCTCTCAAACACCAAGTGTCCCAGCTCTCAAGCACCAAGTGTCCCAGCTTCCAAACACCAGCTGTTCCAGCTCTCAAAAGCCAAGTGTCCCAGCTTCCAAAAACCATGTCGCCCAACTTCCAAACACCAAGCTTCCCAGCTCATAAACACCATGTGTCCCAGGTCTCAAAGACTAAGTGTCCCTGCTTCCAAACACCAAATGTCCCAGCTTCCAAGCACTAAATGTCCCGACTCCCAAACACCACGTGTCCCAGCTCACAAACAGCAAGTGTCCCAGCTTCCAAACACTAAATGTTCCGGCTTCCAAACAACAGATGTCCCCGCTCCTAAACACCAGGTGTCCCAGCTGTCAAAGAACAGTTGTCCCAGCTCGCAAACACCAAGAGTCCCAGTTCTCAAACACCATGAGTCCCAGCTTCCAAACTCCACGTGTCCCAGCTCTCAAGAAACAAGAGTCCCAGCTCCCCAACACTAAGTTTCCCAGCTTCCAAACACCAAGTGACCCAGCTCTCAAAGACCAAGCGTCCCAGCTCTCAAACACCAGGAGTCCCTGCTCTCAAACACCAAGTGACCAAGCTTCCAAAGACCACGTGTTCCAGCTCTCAAACACCAAGTCTCCCAGCTTCCAAACACCAAGTCTCCCATCTCTCAAAGACCTATAGACCCAGCTCTCAAACGCCAAGAGTCCCAGCTCTCAAACACCAAGTGTCCCACCTCCCAAACACCAAGTGTCCCAGCTCTGAAAAACCAAGAGTCCCAGATCTCCAACACCAAGTCTCCCAGGTTCCAAACACAAAGTGTCCCATTTCTGCAACAACAAGTTTCCCAGCTTCCAAACAGCAAGAGTCCCGGCTCTCAAAAACCAAGTGTCCCAGATCTCAAACACCAACTGTCCCAGCTCTCAAACAACAAGTGTCCCAGCTCTCAAACACCAAGTGTACCATCTCTCAAACACCAGGACTCCACGCTCCCAAACACCAACTGTCCCAGCTCTCTATAACCAAGTGTCCAGGCTACCAAACCGCAGATTTCCCAGCTTGCAAAGACCAAATGTCCCAACTCTCAAACACCAGGTGTCACAGCTCTCAAACACCAAGTGTACCAGCTTCCAAACACCCAATGTCCCGGCTCCCAAACACCAAGTGTCCCAGCCCTCAAAGACCTGGTGTCCCAGCTCTCAAACACCAAGTGTCCCAGCTCTCAAACACGAAGTGTCCCAGCCTCCAAACACCAACTGTTCCAGCTCTCAGACACCAAGTGTCCCAGCTTCCAAACACCAAGTGACCCTGCTCACAAACATGAACGGTCCCAGGTCTCAAACCCCAACAGTTCCTGATCTCAAACACCAATTGTACCAGCTTCCAAACACCAAGTGTCCCAGCTCTCAAACAACAAGTATGTCAGCTTTCAAACTCCAAATGTCCTGACTTCCAAACACCAAGTGTCCCAGCTACCAAACACCAAGTGTCCCAGCTCTGAAAAACCAAGTGTCCCTGCTCTCAAACAGCAGGAGTCCCATTTCTCCAACACCAAGTGTCCCAGCTTCCAAACTCCACGTGTCCCAGCTCTCAAGAAACAGAGTCACAGCTCTATAACACCAAGTCTCCCAGCTTCCAAACACCAAGTGTCCCATTTCTCCAACACCAAGTGTCCCAGCTTCCAAACACACAGTTGTCCCAGCTCTCAAAAACCAACTGTCCCAGATCTCAAACACCAACTGTTCCAGCTCTCCAACACCACGTGGCCCAGCTCACAAACACCAAGTGTCCTAGCCTCCAAAAACCAAGTGTCCCAGCTTCCAAACACTAAATGTCCCGGCTTCCAAACGTCTAATTTCCTAGCTTGCAAAAAACATATGTCCCAACTCACAAGCAGCAATTGTCCCAGCTCTCTATAAGCAAGTGTCCCAGCTTCCAAACACAAAATCTCCCAGCTTGTAAAGACCAAATGTTCCAACTCTCAAACTCCAGATGTCCCGGCTCTCAAACACCAAGTGTCCCAGCTTCCAAACACCAAATGTCCCTGCTCCCAAACACCAAGTGTCCCAGCTCTCAAAGTCCAGGTGTCCCAGCTCTCAAACACCAACTGTTCCAGCTCTCAAACACCAAGTGTCCCAGCTTCCAAACACCAAGTGTCCCAGCTCACAAACATCAACTGTCCCAGCTCTCAAACACCAACTGTTCCTGCTCTCAAACACCAAGTGTACCAGCTTCCAAAGACCAAATGTCCCAGCTTCCAAACACCAAGAGTCCCAGCTACCAAACACCAAGTGTCCCAGCTCTCAGAAACCAAGTGTCCCTGCTCTCAGACACCAGGAGTCCCACATCTCAAACACCAACTGTCGCAGCTTCCAAACACCACGTGTTCCAGCTCTCAAACACCAAGAGTCCCAGCTCTCAAACACCAAGTGTCCCAGCATCCCAACACCACGTGTTCCAGCTCTAAAACACAATGAGACCCAGTTCTCAAACACCAAGACTCGCAGCTTCCAAACACCAAATGTCCCAGCTCTCGACCACCCGGTGTCCCAGCTCTCAAAAACCAAGAGTCCCAGCTTCCAAACACCACGTGTCCCAGCTCTCAAGAACCAATAGTCCCAGCTCTCCAACACCGAGTGTCCCATTTGTCCAACAACAAGTTTCCCAGCTTCCAAACACCAAGTGTCCCAGCTCTCAAGAACCAAGTGTCCCCGATCTCAAACACCAACTGTTCCAGCTCTGAAACACCATGTGTTCCAGCTTCCAAAACCACGTTTCCCAGCTCTCCAACATCATTGTCCAGGCTCTCTGACACCAACTGTCCTACCTCTCAAACACCAAGAGTTCAGCTCTCAAAAACCAAGTGTCCCAGCTCTCAAATACCAGCTGTTCCATCTCTCAAGCACCAAGTGTCCCAGCGTCCAAACACCAAATGTCCCAGCTTCCAAGCACCAAATGCCCTTGCTCCCAAACACCCCGTTTCCCAGCTCCCAAACACCAATTGTCCCAGCTCTCAATAACGAAGTGTCCAGGCTTCCAAAAACCAGATTTCCCAGCTTGCAAAGACCAAATGTCCCAACTCTCAAATTCCAGGTGGCCCAGTTCTCAAACACCAAGTGTCCCAGCTTCCAAACACCAAATGTCCCGACTCCCAATTACCAAGTGTCCCAGCTCTCAAAGACCAGGTGTCCCAGCTGTCAAACACCAAGTGTCCCAGCTCTCAAACACGAAATGTCCCAGCCTCCAAACACCAAGTGTCCCAGCTTCCAAACGCCAAGAGTCCCAGCTCTAAAACACCAAGAGTCCCAACTCTCCAGCACCAAGTTTCTCAACAAACGAACACGAAGTGTCCCAGCTTCCAAGCACCAAGTGTCTCAGCACTCAAACACTAAATGTCCCAGGTTCCAAACAGCAAGAGTCCCTGCTTCCAAACACTAAGTCTCCCAGGTCTTAAACATCAACTGCCCCAGCTCTCAAACACCAACAGTTCCAGATCTCAAACACCACGTGTCCCAGCTTCCAAACCCCAAGTGACCCAGCTCTCAAATATCAACTGTCGCAGCTCTCAAAAACCAACTGTTCCACCTCTCAAACACCAAGTGTACCCGCTTCCAAACACCAAGTGTCCAGGCTCTCAAATACCAACTGTCCCAGCTCACAAACACCTAGTGTCAAACACGTAGTGTCCCACCTTCCAAACGCCTACTGTCCCAGCTTCCAAGCACTAAATGTCCCGACTCCCAAACACCACGTGTCCCAGCTCACAAACACCAAGTGTTCCAGCCTCCAAACACCAAGTGTCCCAGCTTCCAAACACTAAATGTCCCGGCTTCCAAACGCCACATTTCCCAGCTTGCAAAAAGCATATGTCCCAACTCCCAAACAGCAATTGTCTCAGCTCTCTATAACCAAGTGTCCCAGCTTCCAAACACCAAATCTGCCAGCTTGCAAAGACCAAATGTCCCAAATCTCAAACACCAGGTGTCCCTGCTCTCAAACACCAAGTATCCCAGCTTCCAAACACCAAATGTCCCGGCTCCCAAACACCAAGTGTCCCAGCTCTCAAAGACCAGGTGTCCCAGCTCTCAAACACCAAGTGTCCCAGCTCTCAAGCACCAAGTGTCCCAGCTTCCAAACACCAGCTGTTCCAGCTCTCAAAAGCCAAGTGTCCCAGCTTCCAAAAACCATGTCGCCCAACTTCCAAACACCAAGCTTCCCAGCTCATAAACACCATGTGTCCCAGGTCTCAAAGACTAAGTGTCCCTGCTTCCAAACACCAAATGTCCCAGCTTCCAAGCACTAAATGTCCCGACTCCCAAACACCACGTGTCCCAGCTCACAAACAGCAAGTGTCCCAGCTTCCAAACACTAAATGTTCCGGCTTCCAAACAACAGATGTCCCCGCTCCTAAACACCAGGTGTCCCAGCTGTCAAAGAACAGTTGTCCCAGCTCGCAAACACCAAGAGTCCCAGTTCTCAAACACCATGAGTCCCAGCTTCCAAACTCCACGTGTCCCAGCTCTCAAGAAACAAGAGTCCCAGCTCCCCAACACTAAGTTTCCCAGCTTCCAAACACCAAGTGACCCAGCTCTCAAAGACCAAGCGTCCCAGCTCTCAAACACCAGGAGTCCCTGCTCTCAAACACCAAGTGACCAAGCTTCCAAAGACCACGTGTTCCAGCTCTCAAACACCAAGTCTCCCAGCTTCCAAACACCAAGTCTCCCATCTCTCAAAGACCTATAGACCCAGCTCTCAAACGCCAAGAGTCCCAGCTCTCAAACACCAAGTGTCCCACCTCCCAAACACCAAGTGTCCCAGCTCTGAAAAACCAAGAGTCCCAGATCTCCAACACCAAGTCTCCCAGGTTCCAAACACAAAGTGTCCCATTTCTGCAACAACAAGTTTCCCAGCTTCCAAACAGCAAGAGTCCCGGCTCTCAAAAACCAAGTGTCCCAGATCTCAAACACCAACTGTCCCAGCTCTCAAACAACAAGTGTCCCAGCTCTCAAACACCAAGTGTACCATCTCTCAAACACCAGGACTCCACGCTCCCAAACACCAACTGTCCCAGCTCTCTATAACCAAGTGTCCAGGCTACCAAACCGCAGATTTCCCAGCTTGCAAAGACCAAATGTCCCAACTCTCAAACACCAGGTGTCACAGCTCTCAAACACCAAGTGTACCAGCTTCCAAACACCCAATGTCCCGGCTCCCAAACACCAAGTGTCCCAGCCCTCAAAGACCTGGTGTCCCAGCTCTCAAACACCAAGTGTCCCAGCTCTCAAACACGAAGTGTCCCAGCCTCCAAACACCAACTGTTCCAGCTCTCAGACACCAAGTGTCCCAGCTTCCAAACACCAAGTGACCCTGCTCACAAACATGAACGGTCCCAGGTCTCAAACCCCAACAGTTCCTGATCTCAAACACCAATTGTACCAGCTTCCAAACACCAAGTGTCCCAGCTCTCAAACAACAAGTATGTCAGCTTTCAAACTCCAAATGTCCTGACTTCCAAACACCAAGTGTCCCAGCTACCAAACACCAAGTGTCCCAGCTCTGAAAAACCAAGTGTCCCTGCTCTCAAACAGCAGGAGTCCCATTTCTCCAACACCAAGTGTCCCAGCTTCCAAACTCCACGTGTCCCAGCTCTCAAGAAACAGAGTCACAGCTCTATAACACCAAGTCTCCCAGCTTCCAAACACCAAGTGTCCCATTTCTCCAACACCAAGTGTCCCAGCTTCCAAACACACAGTTGTCCCAGCTCTCAAAAACCAACTGTCCCAGATCTCAAACACCAACTGTTCCAGCTCTCCAACACCACGTGGCCCAGCTCACAAACACCAAGTGTCCTAGCCTCCAAAAACCAAGTGTCCCAGCTTCCAAACACTAAATGTCCCGGCTTCCAAACGTCTAATTTCCTAGCTTGCAAAAAACATATGTCCCAACTCACAAGCAGCAATTGTCCCAGCTCTCTATAAGCAAGTGTCCCAGCTTCCAAACACAAAATCTCCCAGCTTGTAAAGACCAAATGTTCCAACTCTCAAACTCCAGATGTCCCGGCTCTCAAACACCAAGTGTCCCAGCTTCCAAACACCAAATGTCCCTGCTCCCAAACACCAAGTGTCCCAGCTCTCAAAGTCCAGGTGTCCCAGCTCTCAAACACCAACTGTTCCAGCTCTCAAACACCAAGTGTCCCAGCTTCCAAACACCAAGTGTCCCAGCTCACAAACATCAACTGTCCCAGCTCTCAAACACCAACTGTTCCTGCTCTCAAACACCAAGTGTACCAGCTTCCAAAGACCAAATGTCCCAGCTTCCAAACACCAAGAGTCCCAGCTACCAAACACCAAGTGTCCCAGCTCTCAGAAACCAAGTGTCCCTGCTCTCAGACACCAGGAGTCCCACATCTCAAACACCAACTGTCGCAGCTTCCAAACACCACGTGTTCCAGCTCTCAAACACCAAGAGTCCCAGCTCTCAAACACCAAGTGTCCCAGCATCCCAACACCACGTGTTCCAGCTCTAAAACACAATGAGACCCAGTTCTCAAACACCAAGACTCGCAGCTTCCAAACACCAAATGTCCCAGCTCTCGACCACCCGGTGTCCCAGCTCTCAAAAACCAAGAGTCCCAGCTTCCAAACACCACGTGTCCCAGCTCTCAAGAACCAATAGTCCCAGCTCTCCAACACCGAGTGTCCCATTTGTCCAACAACAAGTTTCCCAGCTTCCAAACACCAAGTGTCCCAGCTCTCAAGAACCAAGTGTCCCCGATCTCAAACACCAACTGTTCCAGCTCTGAAACACCATGTGTTCCAGCTTCCAAAACCACGTTTCCCAGCTCTCCAACATCATTGTCCAGGCTCTCTGACACCAACTGTCCTACCTCTCAAACACCAAGAGTTCAGCTCTCAAAAACCAAGTGTCCCAGCTCTCAAATACCAGCTGTTCCATCTCTCAAGCACCAAGTGTCCCAGCGTCCAAACACCAAATGTCCCAGCTTCCAAGCACCAAATGCCCTTGCTCCCAAACACCCCGTTTCCCAGCTCCCAAACACCAATTGTCCCAGCTCTCAATAACGAAGTGTCCAGGCTTCCAAAAACCAGATTTCCCAGCTTGCAAAGACCAAATGTCCCAACTCTCAAATTCCAGGTGGCCCAGTTCTCAAACACCAAGTGTCCCAGCTTCCAAACACCAAATGTCCCGACTCCCAATTACCAAGTGTCCCAGCTCTCAAAGACCAGGTGTCCCAGCTGTCAAACACCAAGTGTCCCAGCTCTCAAACACGAAATGTCCCAGCCTCCAAACACCAAGTGTCCCAGCTTCCAAACGCCAAGAGTCCCAGCTCTAAAACACCAAGAGTCCCAACTCTCCAGCACCAAGTTTCTCAACAAACGAACACGAAGTGTCCCAGCTTCCAAGCACCAAGTGTCTCAGCACTCAAACACTAAATGTCCCAGGTTCCAAACAGCAAGAGTCCCTGCTTCCAAACACTAAGTCTCCCAGGTCTTAAACATCAACTGCCCCAGCTCTCAAACACCAACAGTTCCAGATCTCAAACACCACGTGTCCCAGCTTCCAAACCCCAAGTGACCCAGCTCTCAAATATCAACTGTCGCAGCTCTCAAAAACCAACTGTTCCACCTCTCAAACACCAAGTGTACCCGCTTCCAAACACCAAGTGTCCAGGCTCTCAAATACCAACTGTCCCAGCTCACAAACACCTAGTGTCAAACACGTAGTGTCCCACCTTCCAAACGCCTACTGTCCCAGCTTCCAAGCACTAAATGTCCCGACTCCCAAACACCACGTGTCCCAGCTCACAAACACCAAGTGTTCCAGCCTCCAAACACCAAGTGTCCCAGCTTCCAAACACTAAATGTCCCGGCTTCCAAACGCCACATTTCCCAGCTTGCAAAAAGCATATGTCCCAACTCCCAAACAGCAATTGTCTCAGCTCTCTATAACCAAGTGTCCCAGCTTCCAAACACCAAATCTGCCAGCTTGCAAAGACCAAATGTCCCAAATCTCAAACACCAGGTGTCCCTGCTCTCAAACACCAAGTATCCCAGCTTCCAAACACCAAATGTCCCGGCTCCCAAACACCAAGTGTCCCAGCTCTCAAAGACCAGGTGTCCCAGCTCTCAAACACCAAGTGTCCCAGCTCTCAAGCACCAAGTGTCCCAGCTTCCAAACACCAGCTGTTCCAGCTCTCAAAAGCCAAGTGTCCCAGCTTCCAAAAACCATGTCGCCCAACTTCCAAACACCAAGCTTCCCAGCTCATAAACACCATGTGTCCCAGGTCTCAAAGACTAAGTGTCCCACCTTCCAAACACCAAATGTCCCAGCTTCCAAGCACCAAATGCCCCGGCTCCCAAACACCACGTTTCTCAGCTCACAAAAACCAGGTGTCCCAGCTCTCAAAGAACAAGTGTCCCAGCTTCCAAACAACAAGTGTCCCAGCTTCCAAACACCAAATGTCCCAGCTTCCAAGCACTAAATGACCCGACTCCCAAACGCCACGTGTCCCAGGTCACAAACAGCAAGTGTCCCAGCTTCCAAACACTAACTGTCCCGGCTTCCAAACAACAAATGTCCCCGCTCCTAAACACCAGGTGTCCCAGCTGTCAAAGAACAGTTGTCCCAGCTCGCAAACACCAAGAGTCCCAGCTCTCTATAACCAAGTGTCCAGGCTACCAAACCGCAGATTTCCCAGCTTGCAAAGACCAAATGTCCCAACTCTCAAACACCAGGTGTCACAGCTCTCAAACACCAAGAGTACCAGCTTCCAAACACCAAATGTCCCGGCTCCCAAACACCAAGTGTCCCAGCCCTCAAAGACCTGGTGTCCCAGCTCTCAAACACCAAGTGTCCCAGCTCTCAAACACGAAGTGTCCCAGCCTCCAAACACCAAGTGTCCCAGCTCTCAAACATCAACTGTCCCAGGTCTCAAACACCAACTGTTCCAGCTCTCAGACACCAAGTGTCCCAGCTTCCAAACACCAAGTGACCCTGCTCACAAACATGAACGGTCCCAGGTCTCAAACACCAACAGTTCCTGATCTCAAACACCAATTGTACCAGCTTCCAAACACCAAGTGTCCCAGCTCTCAAACAACAAGTATGCCAGCTTTCAAACTCCAAATGTCCTGACTTCCAAACACCAAGTGTCCCAGCTACCAAACACCAAGTGTCCCAGCTCTGAAAAACCAAGTGTCCCTGCTCTCAAACAGCAGGAGTCCCATTTCTCCAACACCAAGTGTCCCAGCTTCCAAACTCCACGTGTCCCAGCTCTCAAGAAACAGAGTCACAGCTCTATAACACCAAGTCTCCCAGCTTCCAAACACCAAGTGTCCCATTTCTCCAACACCAAGTGTCCCAGCTTCAAAACACACAGTTGTCCCAGCTCTCAAAAACCAACTGTCCCAGATCTCAAACACCAACTGTTCCAGCTCTCCAACACCACGTGGCCCAGCTCACAAACACCAAGTGTCCTAGCCTCCAAAAACCAAGTGTCCCAGCTTCCAAACAACAAGTGTCCCTGCTTCCAAACACCAAATGTCCCAGCTTCCAAGCACTAAATGTCCCGACTCCCAAACACCACGTGTCCCAGCTCACAAACAGCAAGTGTCCCAGCTTCCAAACACTAAATGTTCCGGCTTCCAAACAACAAATGTCCCCGCTCCTAAACACCAGGTGTCCCAGCTGTCAAAGAACAGTTGTCCCAGCTCGCAAACACCAAGAGTCCCAGTTCTCAAACACTATGAGTCCCAGCTTCCAAACTCCACGTGTCCCAGCTCTCAAGAAACAAGAGTCCCAGCTCCCCAACACCAAGTTTCCCAGCTTCCAAACACCAAGTGACCCAGCTCTCAAAGACCAAGCGTCCCAGCTCTCAAACACCAGGAGTCCCTGCTCTCAAACACCAAGTGACCAAGCTTCCAAAGACCACGTGTTCCAGCTCTCAAACACCAAGTCTCCCAGCTTCCAAACACCAAGTCTCCCATCTCTCAAAGACCTATAGACCCAGCTCTCAAACGCCAAGAGCCCCAGCTCTCAAACACCAAGTGTCCCACCTCCCAAACACCAAGTGTCCCAGCTCTGAAAAACCAAGAGTCCCAGATCTCCAACACCAAGTCTCCCAGGTTCCAAACACAAAGTGTCCCATTTCTGCAACAACAAGTTTCCCAGCTTCCAAACACCAAGAGTCCCGGCTCTCAAAAACCAAGTGTCCCAGATCTCAAACACCAACTGTCCCAGCTCTCAAACAACAAGTGTCCCAGCTCTCAAACACCAAGTGTCCCATCTCTCAAACACCAGGACTCCACGCTCCCAAACACCAACTGTCCCAGCTCTCTATAACCAAGTGTCCAGGCTACCAAACCGCAGATTTCCCAGCTTGCAAAGACCAAATGTCCCAACTCTCAATCACCAGGTGTCACAGCTCTCAAACACCAAGAGTACCAGCTTCCAAACACCAAATGTCCCGGCTCCCAAACACCAAGTGTCCCAGCCCTCAAAGACCTGGTGTCCCAGCTCTCAAACACCAAGTGTCCCAGCTCTCAAACACGAAGTGTCCCAGCCTCCAAACACCAAGTGTCCCAGCTCTCAAACATCAACTGTCCCAGGTCTCAAACACCAACTGTTCCAGCTCTCAGACACCAAGTGTCCCAACTTCCAAACACCAAGTGACCCTGCTCACAAACATGAACGGTCCCAGGTCTCAAACACCAACAGTTCCTGATCTCAAACACCAATTGTACCAGCTTCCAAACACCAAGTGTCCCAGCTCTCAAACAACAAGTATGCCAGCTTTCAAACTCCAAATGTCCTGACTTCCAAACACCAAGTGTCCCAGCTACCAAACACCAAGTGTCCCAGCTCTGAAAAACCAAGTGTCCCTGCTCTCAAACAGCAGGAGTCCCATTTCTCCAACACCAAGTGTCCCAGCTTCCAAACTCCACGTGTCCCAGCTCTCAAGAAACAGAGTCACAGCTCTATAACACCAAGTCTCCCAGCTTCCAAACACCAAGTGTCCCATTTCTCCAACACCAAGTGTCCCAGCTTCCAAACACACAGTTGTCCCAGCTCTCAAAAACCAACTGTCCCAGATCTCAAACACCAACTGTTCCAGCTCTCCAACACCACGTGGCCCAGCTCACAAACACCAAGTGTCCTAGCCTCCAAAAACCAAGTGTCCCAGCTTCCAAACACTAAATGTCCCGGCTTCCAAACGTCTAATTTCCTAGCTTGCAAAAAACATATGTCCCAACTCACAAGCAGCAATAGTCCCAGCTCTCTATAAGCAAGAGTCCCAGCTTCCAAACACAAAATCTCCCAGCTTGTAAAGACCAAATGTTCCAACTCTCAAACTCCAGGTGTCCCGGCTCTCAAACACCATGTGTCCCAGCTTCCAAACACCAAATGTCCCTGCTCCCAAACACCAAGTGTCCCAGCTCTCAAAGTCCAGGTGTCCCAGCTCTCAAACACCAACTGTTCCAGCTCTCAAACACCAGGTGTCCCAGCTTCCAAACACCAGCTGTTCCAGCTCTCAAACGCCAAGTGTCCCAGCTTCC
Organism: Isurus oxyrinchus; assembly: GCA_026770705.1. Lineage (NCBI taxonomy): Eukaryota > Metazoa > Chordata > Chondrichthyes > Lamniformes > Lamnidae > Isurus > Isurus oxyrinchus. The sequence continues at coordinate 737,721 of JANJGN010000270.1, read as the reverse complement.
AAAAACCATGTCGCCCAACTTCCAAACACCAAGCTTCCCAGCTCATAAACACCATGTGTCCCAGGTCTCAAACACTAAGTGTCCCACCTTCCAAACACCAAATGTCCCAGCTTCCAAGCACCAAATGCCCCGGCTCCCAAACACCACGTTTCTCAGCTCACAAACACCAAGTGGTCCAGCTCTCAAAGAACAAGTGTCCCAGCTTCCAAACAACAAGTGTCCCAGCTTCCAAACACCAAATGTTCTAGCTTCCAAGCACTTAATGTCCCGACTCCCAAACACCACGTGTCCCAGCTCACAAACAGCAAGTGTCCCAGCTTCCAAACACTAACTGTCCCGGCTTCCAAACAACAAATGTCCCCGCTCCTAAACACCAGGTGTCCCAGCTGTCAAAGAACAGTTGTCCCAGGTCGCAAACACCAAGAGTCCCAGCTCTCTATAACCAAGTGTCCAGGCTACCAAACCGCAGATTTCCCAGCTTGCAAAGACCAAATGTCCCAACTCTCAAACACCAGGTGTCACAGCTCTCAAACACCAAGTGTACCAGCTTCCAAACACCAAATGTCCCGGCTCCCAAACACCAAGTGTCCCAGCTCTCAAAGGCCTGGTGTCCCAGCTCTCAAACACCAAGTGTCCCAGCTCTCAAACACGAAGTGTCCCAGCCTCCAAACACCAAGTGTCCCAGCTCTCAAACATCAACTGTCCCAGGTCTCAAACACCAACTGTTCCAGCTCTCAGACACCAAGTGTCCCAGCTTCCAAACACCAAGTGACCCTGCTCACAAACATGAACGGTCCCAGGTCTCAAACCCCATCAGTTCCTGATCTCAAACACCAATTGTACCAGCTTCCAAACACCAAGTGTCCCAGCTCTCAAACAACAAGTATGCCAGCTTTCAAACTCCAAATGTCCTGACTTCCAAACACCAAGTGTCCCAGCTACCAAACACCAAGTGTCCCAGCTCTGAAAAACCAAGTGTCCCTGCTCTCAAACAGCAGGAGTCCCATTTCTCCAACACCAAGTGTCCCAGCTTCCAAACTCCACGTGTCCCAGCTCTCAAGAAACAGAGTCACAGCTCTATAACACCAAGTCTCCCAGCTTCCAAACACCAAGTGTCCCATTTCTCCAACACCAAGTGTCCCAGCTTCCAAACACACAGTTGTCCCAGCTCTCAAAAACCAACTGTCCCAGATCTCAAACACCAACTGTTCCAGCTCTCCAACACCACGTGGCCCAGCTCACAAACACCAAGTGTCCTAGCCTCCAAAAACCAAGTGTCCCAGCTTCCAAACACTAAATGTCCCGGCTTCCAAACGTCTAATTTCCTAGCTTGCAAAAAACATATGTCCCAACTCACAAGCAGCAATTGTCCCAGCTCTCTATAAGCAAGTGTCCCAGCTTCCAAACACAAAATCTCCCAGCTTGTAAAGACCAAATGTTCCAACTCTCAAACTCCAGGTGTCCCGGCTCTCAAACACCAAGTGTCCCAGCTTCCAAACACCAAATGTCCCTGCTCCCAAACACCAAGTGTTCCAGCTCTCAAACACCAAGTGTCCCAGCTTCCAAACACCAAGTGTCCCAGCTCACAAACATCAATTGTCCCAGCTCTCAAACACCAACTGTTCCTGCTCTCAAACACCAAGTGTACCAGCTTCCAAAGACCAAATGTCCCAGCTTCCAAACACCAAGAGTCCCAGCTACCAAACACCAAGTGTCCCAGCTCTCAGAAACCAAGTGTCCCAGCTCTCAGACACCAGGAGTCCCACATCTCAAACACCAACTGTCGCAGCTTCCAAACACCACGTGTTCCAGCTCTGAAACACCAAGAGTCCCAGCTCTCAAACACCAAGTGTCCCAGCATCCCAACACCACGTGTTCCAGCTCTAAAACACAATGAGACCCAGTTCTCAAACACCAAGACTCGCAGCTTCCAAACACCAAATGTCCCAGCTCTCGACCACCCGGTGTCCCAGCTCTCAAAAACCAAGAGTCCCAGCTTCCAAACACCACGTGTCCCAGCTCTCAAGAACCAAGAGTCCCAGCTCTCCAACACCGAGTGTCCCATTTGTCCAACAACAAGTTTCCCAGCTTCCAAACACCAAGTGTCCCAGCTCTCAAGAACCAAGTGTCCCCGATCTCAAACACCAACTGTTCCAGCTCTCAAACACCATGTGTTCCACCTTCCAAAACCACGTTTCCCAGCTCTCCAACATCATTGTCCAGGCTCTCTGACACCAACTGTCCTACCTCTCAAACACCAAGAGTTCAGCTCTCAAAAACCAAGTGTCCCAGCTCTCAAATACCAGCTGTTCCATCTCTCAAGCACCAAGTGTCCCAGCGTCCAAACACCAAATGTCCCAGCTTCCAAGCACCAAATGCCCTTGCTCCCAAACACCCCGTTTCCCAGCTCCCAAACACCAATTGTCCCAGCTCTCAATAACGAAGTGTCCAGGCTTCCAAAAACCAGATTTCCCAGCTTGCAAAGACCAAATGTCCCAACTCTCAACTTCCAGGTAGCCCAGTTCTCAAACACCAAGTGTCCCAGCTTCCAAACACCAAATGTCCCGACTCCCAAATACCAAGTGTCCCAGCTCTCAAAGACCAGGTGTCCCAGCTGTGAAACACCAAGTGTCCCAGCTCTCAAACACGAAATGTCCCAGCCTCCAAACACCAAGTGTCCCAGCTTCCAAACGCCAAGAGTCCCAGCTCTAAAACACCAAGAGTCCCAACTCTCCAGCACCATGTTTCTCAACAAACGAACACGAAGTGTCCCAGCTTCCAAGCACCAAGTGTCTCAGCACTCAAACACTAAATGTCCCAGGTTCCAAACACCAAGAGTCCCTGCTTCCAAACACTAAGTCTCCCAGGTCTTAAACATCAACTGCCCCAGCTCTCAAACACCAACAGTTCCAGATCTCAAACACCACGTGTCCCAGCTTCCAAACCCCAAGTGACCCAGCTCTCAAATATCAACTGTCGCAGCTCTCAAAAACCAACTGTTCCACCTCTCAAACACCAAGTGTACCCGCTTCCAAACACCAAGTGTCCAGGCTCTCAAATACCAACTGTCCCAGCTCACAAACACCTAGTGTCAAACACGTAGTGTCCCACCTTCCAAACACCAACTGTCCCAGCTTCCAAGCACTAAATGTCCCGACTCCCAAACACCACGTGTCCCAGCTCACAAACACCAAGTTCTCCAGCCTCCAAACACCAAGTGTCCCAGCTTCCAAACACTAAATGTCCCGGCTCCCAAACGCCACATTTCCCAGCTTGCAAAAAGCATATGTCCAAACTCCCAAACAGCAATTGTCTCAGCTCTCTATAACCAAGTGTCCCAGCTTCCAAACACCAAATCTGCCAGCTTGCAAAGACCAAATGTCCCAAATCTCAAACACCAGGTGTCCCTGCTCTCAAACACCAAGTGTCCCAGCTTCCAAACACCAAATGTCCCGGCTCCCAAACACCAAGTGTCCCAGCTCTCAAAGACCAGGTGTCCCAGCTCTCAAAAACACCAAGTGTCCCAGCTCTCAAGCACCAAGTGTCCCAGCTTCCAAACACCAGCTGTTCCAGCTCTCAAACGCCAAGTGTCCCAGCTTCCAAAAACCATGTCGCCCAACTTCCAAACACCAAGCTTCCCAGCTCATAAACACCATGTGTCCCAGGTCTCAAACACTAAGTGTCCCACCTTCCAAACACCAAATGTCCCAGCTTCCAAGCACCAAATGCCCCGGCTCCCAAACACCACGTTTCTCAGCTCACAAACACCAAGTGGTCCAGCTCTCAAAGAACAAGTGTCCCAGCTTCCAAACAACTAGTGTCCCAGCTTCCAAACACCAAATGTTCTAGCTTCCAAGCACTTAATGTCCCGACTCCCAAACACCACGTGTCCCAGCTCACAAACAGCAAGTGTCCCAGCTTCCAAACACTAAATGTCCCGGCTTCCAAACAACAAATGTCCCCGCTCCTAAACACCAGGTGTCCCAGCTGTCAAAGAACAGTTGTCCCAGGTCGCAAACACCAAGAGTCCCAGCTCTCTATAACCAAGTGTCCAGGCTACCAAAACGCAGATTTCCCAGCTTGCAAAGACCAAATGTCCCAACTCTCAAACACCAGGTGTCACAGCTCTCAAACACCAAGTGTACCAGCTTCCAAACACCAAATGTCCCGGCTCCCAAACACCAAGTGTCCCAGCCGTCAAAGTCCTGGTGTCCCAGCTCTCAAACACGAAGTGTCCCAGCCTCCAAACACCAAGTGTCCCAGCTCTCAAACATCAACTGTCCCAGGTCTCAAACACCAACTGTTCCAGCTCTCAGACACCAAGTGTCCCAGCTTCCAAACACCAAGTGACCCTGCTCACAAACATGAACGGTCCCAGGTCTCAAACACCAACAGTTCCTGATCTCAAACACCAATTGTACCAGCTTCCAAACACCAAGTGTCCCAGCTCTCAAACAACAAGTATGCCAGCTTTCAAACTCCAAATGTCCTGACTTCCAAACACCAAGTGTCCCAGCTACCAAACACCAAGTGTCCCAGCTCTGAAAAACCAAGTGTCCCTGCTCTCAAACAGCAGGAGTCCCATTTCTCCAACACCAAGTGTCCCAGCTTCCAAACTCCACGTGTCCCAGCTCTCAAGAAACAGAGTCACAGCTCTATAACACCAAGTCTCCCAGCTTCCAAACACCAAGTGTCCCATTTCTCCAACACCAAGTGTCCCAGCTTCCAAACACACAGTTGTCCCAGCTCTCAAAAACCAACTGTCCCAGATCTCAAACACCAACTGTTCCAGCTCTCCAACACCACGTGGCCCAGCTCACAAACACCAAGTGTCCTAGCCTCCAAAAACCAAGTGTCCCAGCTTCCAAACACTAAATGTCCCGGCTTCCAAACGTCTAATTTCCTAGCTTGCAAAAAACATATGTCCCAACTCACAAGCAGCAATTGTCCCAGCTCTCTATAAGCAAGTGTCCCAGCTTCCAAACACAAAATCTCCCAGCTTGTAAAGACCAAATGTTCCAACTCTCAAACTCCAGGTGTCCCGGCTCTCAAACACCAAGTGTCCCAGCTTCCAAACACCAAATGCCCCTGCTCCCAAACACCAAGTCTCCCATCTCTCAAAGTCCAGGTGTCCCAGCTCTCAAACACCAACTGTTCCAGCTCTCAAACGCCAAGTGTCCCAGCTTCCAAACACCAAGTGTCCCAGCTCACAAACATCAAATGTCCCAGCTCTCAAACACCAACTGTTCCTGCTCTCAAACACCAAGTGTTCCAGCTTCCAAACACCAAATGTCCCAGCTTCAAAACACCAAGAGTCCCAGCTACCAAACACCAAGTGTCCCAGCTCTCAGAAACCAAGTGTCCCTGCTCTCAGACACCAGGAGTCCCACATCTCAAACACCAACTGTCGCAGCTTCCAAACACCACGTGTTCCAGCTCTCAAACACCAAGAGTCCCAACTCTCAAACAGCAAGTGTCCCAGCATCCCAACACCACGTGTTCCAGCTCTAAAACACAATGAGACCCAGTTCTCAAACACCAAGACTCGCAGCTTCCAAACACCAAATGTCCCAGCTCTCGACCACCCGGTGTCCCAGCTCTCAAACACGAAGTGTCCTAGCCTCCAAACACCAAGTGTCCCAGCTCTCAAACATCAACTGTCCCAGGTCTCAAACACCAACTGTTCCAGCTCTCAGACACCAAGTGTCCCAGCTTCCAAACACCAAGTGACCCTGCTCACAAACATGAACGGTCCCAGGTCTCAAACACCAACAGTTCCTGATCTCAAACACCAATTGTACCAGCTTCCAAACACCAAGTGTCCCAGCTCTCAAACAACAAGTATGCCAGCTTTCAAACTCCAAATGTCCTGACTTCCAAACACCAAGTGTCCCAGCTACCAAACACCAAGTGTCCCAGCTCTGAAAAACCAAGTGTCCCTGCTCTCAAACAGCAGGAGTCCCATTTCTCCAACACCAAGTGTCCCAGCTTCCAAACTCCACGTGTCCCAGCTCTCAAGAAACAGAGTCACAGCTCTATAACACCAAGTCTCCCAGCTTCCAAACACCAAGTGTCCCATTTCTCCAACACCAAGTGTCCCAGCTTCCAAACACACAGTTGTCCCAGCTCTCAAAAACCAACTGTCCCAGATCTCAAACACCAACTGTTCCAGCTCTCCAACACCACGTGGCCCAGCTCACAAACACCAAGTGTCCTAGCCTCCAAAAACCAAGTGTCCCAGCTTCCAAACACTAAATGTCCCGGCTTCCAAACGTCTAATTTCCTAGCTTGCAAAAAACATATGTCCCAACTCACAAGCAGCAATTGTCCCAGCTCTCTATAAGCAAGTGTCCCAGCTTCCAAACACAAAATCTCCCAGCTTGTAAAGACCAAATGTTCCAACTCTCAAACTCCAGGTGTCCCGGCTCTCAAACACCAAGTGTCCCAGCTTCCAAACACCAAATGCCCCTGCTCCCAAACACCAAGTCTCCCAGCTCTCAAAGTCCAGGTGTCCCAGCTCTCAAACACCAACTGTTCCAGCTCTCAAACACCAAGTGTCCCAGCTTCCAAACACCAAGTGTCCCAGCTCACAAACATCAAATGTCCCAGCTCTCAAACACCAACTGTTCCTGCTCTCAAACACCAAGTGTTCCAGCTTCCAAACACCAAATGTCCCAGCTTCAAAACACCAAGAGTCCCAGCTACCAAACACCAAGTGTCCCAGCTCTCAGAAACCAAGTGTCCCTGCTCTCAGACACCAGGAGTCCCACATCTCAAACACCAACTGTCGCAGCTTCCAAACACCACGTGTTCCAGCTCTCAAACACCAAGAGTCCCAGCTCTCAAACAGCAAGTGTCCCAGCATCCCAACACCACGTGTTCCAGCTCTAAAACACAATGAGACCCAGTTCTCAAACACCAAGACTCGCAGCTTCCAAACACCAAATGTCCCAGCTCTCGACCACCCGGTGTCCCAGCTCTCAAAAACCAAGAGTCCCAGCTTCCAAACACCACGTGTCCCAGCTCTCAAGAACCAAGAGTCCCAGCTCTCCAACACCGAGTGTCCCATTTGTCCAACAACAAGTTTCCCAGCTTCCAAACACCAAATGTCCCAGCTCTCAAGAACCAAGTGTCCCCGATCTCAAACACCAACTGTTCCAGCTCTCAAACACCATGTGTTCCAGCTTCCAAAACCACGTTTCCCAGCTCTCCAACATCATTGTCCAGGCTCTCTGACACCAACTGTCCTACCTCTCAAACACCAAGAGTTCAGCTCTCAAAAACCAAGTGTCCCAGCTCTCAAATACCAGCTGTTCCATCTCTCAAGCACCAAGTGTCCCAGCGTCCAAACACCAAATGTCCCAGCTTCCAAGCACCAAATGCCCTTGCTCCCAAACACCCCGTTTCCCAGCTCCCAAACACCAATTGTCCCAGCTCTCAATAACGAAGTGTCCAGGCTTCCAAAAACCAGATTTCCCAGCTTGCAAAGACCAAATGTCCCAACTCTCAACTTCCAGGTAGCCCAGTTCTCAAACACCAAGTGTCCCAGCTTCCAAACACCAAATGTCCCGACTCCCAAATACCAAGTGTCCCAGCTCTCAAAGACCAGGTGTCCCAGCTGTCAAACACCAAGTGTCCCAGCTCTCAAACACGAAATGTCCCAGCCTCCAAACACCAAGTGTCCCAGCTTCCAAACGCCAAGAGTCCCAGCTCTAAAACACCAAGAGTCCCAACTCTCCAGCACCATGTTTCTCAACAAACGAACACGAAGTGTCCCAGCTTCCAAGCACCAAGTGTCTCAGCACTCAAACACTAAATGTCCCAGGTTCCAAACACCAAGAGTCCCTGCTTCCAAACACTAAGTCTCCCAGGTCTTAAACATCAACTGCCCCAGCTCTCAAACACCAACAGTTCCAGATCTCAAACACCACGTGTCCCAGCTTCCAAACCCCAAGTGACCCAGCTCTCAAATATCAACTGTCGCAGCTCTCAAAAACCAACTGTTCCACCTCTCAAACACCAAGTGTACCCGCTTCCAAACACCAAGTGTCCAGGCTCTCAAATACCAACTGTCCCAGCTCACAAACACCTAGTGTCAAACACGTAGTGTCCCACCTTCCAAACACCAACTGTCCCAGCTTCCAAGCACTAAATGTCCCGACTCCCAAACACCACGTGTCCCAGCTCACAAACACCAAGTGCTCCAGCCTCCAAACACCAAGTGTCCCAGCTTCCAAACACTAAATGTCCCGGCTCCCAAACGCCACATTTCCCAGCTTGCAAAAAGCATATGTCCAAACTCCCAAACAGCAATTGTCTCAGCTCTCTATAACCAAGTGTCCCAGCTTCCAAACACCAAATCTGCCAGCTTGCAAAGACCAAATGTCCCAAATCTCAAACACCAGGTGTCCCTGCTCTCAAACACCAAGTGTCCCAGCTTCCAAACACCAAATGTCCCGGCTCCCAAACACCAAGTGTCCCAGCTCTCAAAGACCAGGTGTCCCAGCTCTCAAAAACACCAAGTGTCCCAGCTCTCAAGCACCAAGTGTCCCAGCTTCCAAACACCAGCTGTTCCAGCTCTCAAACGCCAAGTGTCCCAGCTTCCAAAAACCATGTCGCCCAACTTCCAAACACCAAGCTTCCCAGCTCATAAACACCATGTGTCCCAGGTCTCAAACACTAAGTGTCCCACCTTCCAAACACCAAATGTCCCAGCTTCCAAGCACCAAATGCCCCGGCTCCCAAACACCACGTTTCTCAGCTCACAAACACCAAGTGGTCCAGCTCTCAAAGAACAAGTGTCCCAGCTTCCAAACAACTAGTGTCCCAGCTTCCAAACACCAAATGTTCTAGCTTCCAAGCACTTAATGTCCCGACTCCCAAACACCACGTGTCCCAGCTCACAAACAGCAAGTGTCCCAGCTTCCAAACACTAAATGTCCCGGCTTCCAAACAACAAATGTCCCCGCTCCTAAACACCAGGTGTCCCAGCTGTCAAAGAACAGTTGTCCCAGGTCGCAAACACCAAGAGTCCCAGCTCTCAAACACCAAGTGTCCCAGATTCCAAACACCAAGTCTTCCAGCTCTCAAACACCAAGTCTCCCAACTCTCACACACCAAGTGTCCCAGGTTCCAAACACCAAGTGCCCCAGCTCTCTTGCACCAAGTGTCCCAGCTCTCAACCACCTGGTGTCCAGGCTCTCAAACACCATGAGTCCCAGCTTCCAAACTCCACGTGTCCCAGCTCTCAAGAAACAAGAGTCCCAGCTCTCCAACACCAAGTTTCCCAGCTTCAAAACAACAAGTGTCCCAGCTCTGAAAAACCAAGAGTCCCAGATCTCCAACACCAAGTCTCCCAGGTTCCAAACACCAAGAGTCCCGGCTCTCAAAAACCAAGTGTCCCAGATCTCAAACACCAACTGTCCCAGCTCTCAAACAATAAGTGTCCCAGCTCTCAAACACCAAGTGTCCCATCTCTCAAACACCAGGAGTCCAAGCTCTCAAACACCAAGTGTCCCAGCTTCCAAACACCAAGTGTCCCAGCTCAGAAACACAAAGTGTCCCAGCTTCCAAACACCAAGTCTCCCAGCTCTCAAAGACCTATAGACCCAGCTCTCAACCGCCAAGAGTCCCAGCTCTCAAACACCAAGTGTCCCACCTCCAAAACATCAAGTGTCCCAGCTCTGAAAAACCAAGAGTCCCAGATCTCCAACACCAAGTCTCCCAGGTTCCAAACACAAAGTGTCCCATTTCTGCAACAACAAGTTTCCCAGCTTCCAAACACCAAGAGTCCCGGCTCTCAAAAACCAATTGTCCCAGATCTCAAACACCAACTGTCCCAGCTCTCAAACAACAAGTGTCCCTGCTCTCAGAAACCAAGTGTCCCTGCTGTCAGACACCAGGAGTCCCACATCTCAAACACCAACTGTCGCAGCTTCCAAACACCACGTGTTCCAGCTCTCAAACACCAAGAGTCCCAGCTCTCAAACACCAAGTGTCCCAGCATCCCAACACCACGTGTTCCAGCTCTAAAACACAATGAGACCCAGTTCTCAAACACCAAGACTCGCAGCTTCCAAACACCAAATGTCCCAGCTCTCGACCACCCGGTGTCCCAGCTCTCAAAAACCAAGAGTCCCAGCTTCCAAACACCACGTGTCCCAGCTCTCAAGAACCAAGAGTCCCAGCTCTCCAACACCGAGTGTCCCATTTGTCCAACAACAAGTTTCCCAGCTTCCAAACACCAAGTGTCCCAGCTCTCAAGAACCAAGTGTCCCCGATCTCAAACACCAACTGTTCCAGCTCTCAAACACCATGTGTTCCAGCTTCCAAAACCAAGTTTCCCAGCTCTCCAACATCATTGTCCAGGCTCTCTGACACCAACTGTCCTACCTCTCAAACACCAAGAGTTCAGCTCTCAAAAACCAAGTGTCCCAGCTCTCAAATACCAGCTGTTCCATCTCTCAAGCATCAAGTGTCCCAGCGTCCAAACACCAAATGTCCCAGCTTCCAAGCACCAAATGCCCTTGCTCCCAAACACCCCGTTTCCCAGCTCACAAACACCAATTGTCCCAGCTCTCAATAACGAAGTGTTCAGGCTTCCAAAAACCAGATTTCCCAGCTTGCAAAGACCAAATGTCCCAACTCTCAAATTCCAGGTAGCCCAGTTCTCAAACACCAAGTGCCCCAGCTTCCAAACACCAAATGTCCCGACTCCCAAATACCAAGTGTCCCAGCTCTCAAAGACCAGGTGTCCCAGCTGTCAAACACCAAGTGTCCCAGCTCTCAAACACGAAATGTCCCAGCCTCCAAACACCAAGTGTCCCAGCTTCCAAACGCCAAGAGTCCCAGCTCTAAAACACCAAGAATCCCAACTCTCACGCACCAAGTTTCTCAAAAAACGATCACGAAGTGTCCCAGCTTCAAAGCACCAAGTGATTCAGCTCTCAAACACTAAATGTCCCAGGTTCCAAACACCAAGAGTCCCTGCTTCCAAACACTAAGTGTCCCAGGTCTTAAACATCAACTGCCCCAGCTCTCAAACACCAACAGTTCCAGATCTCAAACACCAAGTGTCCCAGCTTCCAAACACCAAGTGCCCAGGCTCTCAAATACCAACTGTCCCAGCTCTCAAACACCAAGGGTCCCAGCGTCCAAACACCAAGTGTCCCAGCTCTCAAACACCAAGAATCCCAGCTCTCAAACACCAAGAGTCGCAGCTCTCCAACACCAAGTGTCCCAGCTCTAGAAACACCAAGAGTCACAGCTCTCAAACACCAAGTGTCCCAGCTCTCAAATACAACTGTTCCAGCTCTCAAACACCAAGTGTCCCAGCTTCCAAACACCAAGTCTCCCGTCTCTCAAACAACAACTGTTCCAGCTCTCAAACACCAAGTGTCCCAGCTTCCAAACACCAAGTGTCCCAGATTCCAAACTCCTAGTGTCCCAGCTTCCAAGCACGAAATGTCCCGTCTCCCAAACACCACGTGTCCCAGCTCCCAAAAACCAAGTGTCCCAGCCTCCAAACGCCAAGTGTCCCAGCTTACAAACACTTAATGTCATGGCTTCCAAACGCCAATTTTCCCAGCTTGCAAAAAGCATATGTCCCAAATCCCAAACAGCAATTGTCGCAGCTCTCTATAAGCAGGTGTCCCAGCTTCCAAACACCAAGGGTCCCAGCTCTCAATAACCAAGTCTCCCAGATCTCAAACACCAACTGCTGCAGCTCTCAAACACCAAGTGTTCCAGCTTCCAAAACCAAATGTCCCAGCTCTCCAACACCAAATGTCCCAACTCTCAAACACCAAGTGTCCCTGCTTCTAAACACCAAGTGTCCCAGATCTCAAACACCAAGTGTCCCAGCTCTCAAACACCAAGTGTTCTTGCAATCAGATAGCAGATGTCCCAGCTTCCAAACACCAAGATTCCCAGCTCTCAAACTCCAAGCGTCCCAGCGTCCAAACACCAAGTGTCCCTGCCCTCAAACACCAAGAGTCCCAGCTCTCAAACACCAAGTGTCCCAGCGCCCAAACACCAAGTGTCCCAGCTCTAGAAACACCAAGATTCCCAGCTCTCAAACACCAAGTGTCGAAGCTCTCAAACACCAAGTGTCCCAGCTCTCAAACACCAATTGTCCCAGCTACCAAACACCAAGTGTCCCAGCTCTCAAACACCAGGAGTCCCTGCTCTCAAACACCAAGTAACCAAGCTTCCTAAGACCACGTGTTCCAGCTCTCAAACACCAAGTCTCCCAACTTCCAAACACCAATTGTCCCAGCTCTCTTGCACCAAGTGTCCCAGCTCTCCACCACCCGGAGTCCCAGCTCTCAAACACAGTGAGTCCCAACTTCCAAAATCCACGTGTCCCAGCTATAAAGAAGCAAGAGTCCCAGCTCTCCAACACCAAGTGTCTCAGCTTCCAAACACCAAGTGTCCCAGCTCTCAAAAACCAAGTGTCCCAGATCTCAAACACCAACGGTTCCAGCACTCAAACACCAAGTATTCCAGCTTCCAAACGCCAAGTGTCCCAGCTCTCCAAAACCAATTGTTCAGGATCTCAAACACCAGCTGTCCTAGCTCTCAAACAGCAAGTGACCCAGCTTCCAAACACCAAGTGCCCCAGCTTCCAAACACCAAGTGACCCAGCTACCAAACACCAAGTGCCCCAGCTTCCAAACACCGAGTGTCCCATTTAACAAACACAAAGTGTCCCAATTCTCAAACACCAAGTGTCCCTGATTCCAGACACCAAGTGTCCCAGATCTCAAATGCCAAGTGTCCCAACTTCCAAATACCAACTGCCGCAGCTCTCAAAGACCAAGTGTTCTTGCACTCAAACACCAAATGTCCCAGCTTCCCAACAGCAGGTTTCCCAGCTCTCAAACACCAAGAGTCCCAGCTCTCAAACACCACGTGTCCCAGCGTCCAAACACCAAGTGTCCTAGTTCTCAACACCAAGTGTCCCAGCTCTCAAACACCAACTGTTCCAGCTCACAATTTCCAAGTGTTCCAGCTTCCAAACACCAAGTGTCCCAGCTCTCAATCACCAGGAGACCCAGCTCTCAAACAACAATTGTCCAAGCTTCCAAAGACCACGTGTTCCAGCTCTCAATCACCAAGAGTCCCAGCTCTAAAACACCAAGAATCCGAACTCTCAAGCACCAAGTTTCTCAACAAACGATCACGAAGTGTCCCAGCTTCAAAGCACCAAGTGTCTCAGCTCACAAACACTAAATGTCCCAGGTTCCAAACACCAAGAGTCCCTGCTTCCAAACACTAAGTGTCCCAGGTCTTAAACATCAACTGCCCCAGCTCTCAAACACCAAAACTTCCAGATCTCAAACACCACGTGTCCCAGCTTCCAAACACCAAGTGACCCAGCTCTCAAATATCAACTGTCCCAGCTCTCAAAAACCAACTGTTCCACCTCTCAAACACCAAGTGTACCCGCTTCCAAACACCAAGTGCCCAGGCTCTCAAATACCAACTGTCCCAGCTCACAAACACCTAGTGTCAAACACGTAGTGTCCCACCTTCCAAACACCAAATGTCCCAGCTTCCAAGCACTAAATGTCCCGACTCCCAAACACCACGTGCCCCAGCTCACAAACACCAAGTGTTCCAGCCTCCAAACACCAAGTGTCCCAGCTTCCAAACACTAAATGTCCCGGCTTCCAAACGCCACATTTCCCAGCTTGCAAAAAGCATATGTCCCAACTCCCAAACAGCAATTGTCTCAGCTCTCTATAACCAAGTGTCCCAGCTTCCAAACACCAAATCTGCCAGCTTGCAAAGACCAAATGTCCCAAATCTCAAACACCAGGTGTCCCTGCTCTCAAACACCAAGTGTCCCAGCTTCCAAACACCAAATGTCCCGGCTCCCAAACACCAAGTGTCCCAGCTCTCAAAGACCAGGTGTCCCAGCTCTCAAACACCAAGTGTCCCAGCTCTCAAGCACCAAGTGTCCCAGCTTCCAAACACCAGCTGTTCCAGCTCTCAAACGCCAAGTGTCCCAGTTTCCAAAAACCATGTCGCCCAACTTCCAAACACCAAGCTTCCCAGCTCATAAACACCATGTGTCCCAGGTCTCAAAGACTAAGTGTCCCACCTTCCAAACACCAAATGTCCCAGCTTCCAAGCACCAAATGCCCCGGCTTCCAAACACCACGTTTCTCAGCTCACAAACACCAGGTGTCCCAGCTCTCAAAGAACAAGTGTCCCAGCTTCCAAACAACAAGTGTCCCAGCTTCCAAACACCAAATGTCCCAGCTTCCAAGCACTAAATGTCCCGACTCCCAAACACCACGTGTCCCAGCTCACAAACAGCAAGTGTCCCAGCTTCCAAACACTAAATGTCCCGGCTCCCAAACAACAAATGTCCAAGCTCCCAAACACCAGGTGTCCCAGCTGTCAAACACCAAGTGTCCCAGCTCTCAAGCACCAAGTGTCCCAGCTTCCAAACACCAGCTGTTCCAGCTCTCAAACGCCAAGTGTCCCAGCTTCCAAAAACCATGTCGCCCAACTTCCAAACACCACGCTTCCCAGCTCATAAACACCATGTGTCCCAGATCTCAAACACTAAGTGTCCCACCTTCCAAACACCAAATGTCCCAGCTTCCAAGCACCAAATGCCCCGGCTCCCAAAAACCACGTTTCTCAGCTCACAAACACCAAGTGTCCCAGCTCTCAAAGAACAAGCGTCCCAGCTTCCAAACAACAAGTGTCCCAGCTTCCAAACACCAAATGTCCCAGCTTCCAAGCACTAAATGTCCCGACTCCCAAACACCACGTGTCCCAGCTCACAAACAGCAAGTGTCCCAGCTTCCAAACACTAAATGTTCCGGCTTCCAAACAACAAATGTCCCCGCTCCTAAACACCAGGTGTCCCAGCTGTCAAAGAACAGTTGTCCCAGCTCGCAAACACTAAGAGTCCCAGTTCTCAAACACCATGAGTCCCAGCTTCCAAACTCCACGTGTCCCAGCTCTCAAGAAACAAGAGTCCCAGCTCTCCAACACCAAGTTTCCCAGCTTCCAAACACCAAGTGACCCAGCTCTCAAAGACCAAGCGTCCCAGCTCTCAAACACCAGGAGTCCCTGCTCTCAAACACCAAGTGACCAAGCTTCCAAAGACCACGTGTTCCAGCTCTCAAACACCAAGTCTCCCAGCTTCCAAACACCAAGTGTCCCAGCTCTCTTGCACCAAGTGTCCCAGCTCTCGACCACCCGGAGTCCCAGCTCTCAAACACCATGAGTCCCAACTTCCAAAATCCACGTGTCCCAGCTATAAAAAGCAAGAGTCCCAGCTCTCCAGCACCAAGGTTCGGAGCTTCCAAACACCAAGTCTCCCAGCACTCCAACACCAAGTGTCCCAGCGTCCAAACACCAAGTGTCCCAGCTCTCAAACAACAAGAGTCCTAGCTCTCAAACACCAAGGGTCCCAGCTTCCAAATACCAAGTGTCCCTGCTCTTGAAACACCAAGAGTCCCAGCTCTCAAACACCAAGTGTCCCAGCCTCCAAACACCAAGTGTCCCAACTTCCAAACACTAACTGTCCCGGCTTCCAAACGGCTAATTTCCAAGCTTGCAAAGGCCATATGTCCCAACTCGCAAACAGCAATTGTCCCAGCTCTCTATAACCAAGTGTCCCAGCTTCCAATCACCAAATCACCCAGCTTGCAAAGACCAAATGTCCCAACTCGCAAACACCATATGTCCCAGCTCCCAAACACCAATTGCCCCAGCTCTCAATAACCAAGTGCACAGGCTTCCAAAAACCCGATTTCCAAAATTGCAAACACCAAATGTCCCAAATCACAAACACCAGGTGTCCAAGCTCTCGAACATCAGGTGTCCCAGCTTCCAAACACCAAATGTACCGGCTCCCAAACACCACGTGTCCCAGTTCTCAAAGACCAGGTGTCCCAGCTCTCAAACACCAAGTGTCCCAGCTCTCACGCACGATGTGTCCCAGCCTCCAAACACCAAAAGTCCCAACTCTCAAGCACCAAGTTTCTAAACAAACAAAGACGAAGTGTCCCAGCTTCCAAACACCAAGGGTCCCAGCTCTCAATAACCAAGTCTCCCAGATCTCAAACACCAACTGTTGCAGCTCTCAAACACCAAGTGTTCCAGCTTCCAAAACCAAGTGTCCCAGCTCTCCAACACCAAATGTCCCAACTCTCAAACACCAAGTGTCCCTGCTTCCAAACGCCAAGTGTCCCAGATCTCAAACACCAAGTGTCCCAGCTTCCAAACACCAAGTGTCCCAGCTTCCAAATACCAAGTGTCCCTGCTCTCGAAACACCAAGAGTCCCAGCTCTCAAACACCAAGTCTCCCAGCCTCCAAACACCAAGTGTCCCAACTTCCAAACACTAAATGTCCCGGCTTCCAAACGCCTAATTTCCAAGCTTGCAAATACCATATGTCCCAACTCGCAAACAACAATTGTCCCAGCTCTCTATAACCAAGTGTCCCAGCTTCCAATCACCAAATCACCCAGCTTGCAAAGACCAAATGTCCCAACTCGCAAACACCATATGTCCCAGCTCCCAAACACCAATTGCCCCAGCTCTCAATAACCAAGTGTACAGGCTTCCAAAAACCCGATTTCCAAAATTGCAAACACCAAATGTCCCAAATCACAAACACCAGGTGACAAGCTCTCGAACATCAGGTGTCCCAGCTTCCAAACACAAAGTGTCTCAGCTCTCAAACACTAAGTGTCCCAGGTCTCAAACACCAAATGTCCCAGCTTCCAAAAACCAAACGTCCCAACACTGAATGTCTAAGTGGCCCAGCTTCCAAACACCAAGTGTCCCAGCTTCCAAACACCAAATGTCCCAACGCTAAAACGCCAAGTGTCAAAGCACACAAAAACGAAGTGTCCCAGCTTCCAAACACAAAATGTCCCGGCTCCCAAGCAACAAGTGTCCCAGTGCTCGAAAACCAAGTGTCCCAGAGTCCAAAGACCAAATTTCCCAGCATAGAAACACGAAGATTCACAGCTTTCATACACCAAATGTCCCAGCTCTGAAAGACGAAGTGGCCTTGCTTCCAAACACCAAATGTCCCTGCTTCCAAGCACCAAATGTCCCAGCTTCCAAACACCAAATGTCCCAATTCTCAAACACCAAGTGTCCCTGCTTCCAAACACCAAGTGTCCCAGTTCTCAAACACCAAGTGTCCCAGCTTCCAAACACGAAGTGTCCCACTCTCAAAGACCAGGTTTTCTTGCACTCAAACACCAAAAGTCCCAGCTTCCAAACACAAGGTTTCCTAGGTGTCCAACACAAAGAGACCCAGCTCTCAAACACCAAGAGTCCCAGCTTCCAAAAGCCAAGTGTCCCAGCTCTAGAAACACCAGGAGTCCCAGTTCTCAAACACCAAGTGTCCCAGCGTCCAAACACCAAGTGTCCCAGCTCACAAACACCAAGAATCCCAGCTCTACAAACACCAAGAGTCACAGCTCTCAAACACCAAGTGTCCCAGCTCTCAAATCCAACTGTTCCAGCTCTCAAACAGCAAGTGTCCCAGATTCCAAACACCAAGTCTCCCATCTCTCAAACACCAACTGTTCCAGCTCTCAAACACCAAGTGTCCCAGCTTCCAAACACCAAGTGTCCCAGATTCCAATCTACTGGTGTCCCAGCTTCCAAGCACGAAATGTCCCGTCTCCCAAACACCACGTGTCCCAGCTCCCAAAAACCAAGTGTCCCAGCCACCAAACACCAAGTGTCCCAGCTTACAAACACTTAATGTCCTTGCTTCCAAACGCCAATTTTCCCAGCTTGCAAAAAGCATATGTCCCAACTCCCAAACAGCAATTGTCGTAGCTCTCTATAAGCAAGTGTCCCAGCTTCCAAACACCAAAGGTCCCAGCTCTCAATAACCAAGTCTCCCAGATCTCAAACACCAACTGTTGCAGCTCTCAAACAACAAGTGTTCCAGCTTCCAAAACCAAGTGTCCCAGCTCTCCAACACCAAATGTCCCAACTCTCAAACACCAAGTGTCCCTGCTTCCAAACACCAAGTGTCCCAGCTCTCAAACACCAAGTGTCCCAGCTCTCAAACACCAAGTGTTCTTGCACTCAAACAGCAGATGTCCCAGCTTCCAAACACCAAGATTCCCAGCTCTCAAACTCCAAGCGTCCCAGCGTCCAAACACCAAGTGTCCCTGCTCTCAAACACCAAGAGTCCCAGCTCTCAAACACCAAGTGTCCCAGCGCCCAAACACCAAGTGTCCCAGCTCTAGAAACACCAAGATTCCCAGCTCTCAAACACCAAGTGTCGAAGCTCTCAAACACCAAGTGTCCCAGCTCTCCAACACCAAGTGTCCCAGCTACCAAACACCAAGTGTCCCAGCGCTCAAAGGCCAAGTGTCCCAGCTCTCAAACACCAGGAGTCCCTGCTCTCAAACACCAAGTGACCAAGCTTCCTAAGACCACGTGTTCCAGCTCTCAAACACCAAGTCTCCCAACTTCCAAACACCAATTGTCCCAGCTCTCTTGCACCAAGTGTCCCAGCTCTCCACCACCCGGAGTCCCAGCTCTCAAACACAGTGAGTCCCAACTTCCAAAATCCACGTGTCCCAGCTATAAAGAAGCAAGAGTCCCAGCTCTCCAACACCAAGTGTCCCAGCTTCCAAACACCAAGTGTCCCAGCTCTCAAAAACCAAGTGTCCCAGATCTCAAACACCAACGGTTCCAGCACTCAAACAGGAAGTATTCCAGCTTCCAAACGCCAAGTGTCCCAGCTCTCAAACACCAAGTCTCCCAGCCTCCAAACACCAAGTGTCCCAACTTCCAAACACTAAATGTCCCGGCTTCCAAACGCCTAATTTCCAAGCTTGCAAATACCATATGTCCCAACTCGCAAACAACAATTGTCCCAGCTCCCAAACACCAATTGCCCCAGCTCTCAATAACCAAGTGTACAGGCTTCCAAAAACCCGATTTCCAAAATTGCAAACACCAAATGTCCCAAATCACAAACACCAGGTGACAAGCTCTCGAACATCAGGTGTCCCAGCTTCCAAACACCAAGTGTCTCAGCTCTCAAACACTAAGTGTCCCAGGTCTCAAACACCAAATGTCCCAGCTTCCAAAAACCAAACGTCCCAACACTGAATGTCTAAGTGGCCCAGCTTCCAAACACCAAGTGTCCCAGCTTCCAAACACCAAATGTCCCAACGCTAAAACGCCAAGTGTCAAAGCACACAAAAACGAAGTGTCCCAGCTTCCAAACACAAAATGTCCCGGCTCCCAAGCAACAAGTGTCCCAGTGCTCGAAAACCAAGTGTCCCAGAGTCCAAAGACCAAATTTCCCAGCATAGAAACACGAAGATTCACAGCTTTCATACACCAAATGTCCCAGCTCTGAAAGACGAAGTGGCCTTGCTTCCAAACACCAAATGTCCCTGCTTCCAAGCACCAAATGTCCCAGCTTCCAAACACCAAATGTCCCAATTCTCAAACACCAAGTGTCCCTGCTTCCAAACACCAAGTGTCCCAGTTCTCAAACACCAAGTGTCCCAGCTTCCAAACACGAAGTGTCCCACTCTCAAAGACCAGGTTTTCTTGCACTCAAACACCAAAAGTCCCAGCTTCCAAACACAAGGTTTCCTAGGTGTCCAACACAAAGAGACCCAGCTCTCAAACACCAAGAGTCCCAGCTTCCAAAAGCCAAGTGTCCCAGCTCTAGAAACACCAAGAGTCCCAGTTCTCAAATACCAAGTGTCCCAGCGTCCAAACACCAAGTGTCCTAGCTCACAAACACCAAGAATCCCAGCTCTACAAACACCAAGAGTCACAGCTCTCAAACACCAAGTGTCCCAGCTCTCAAATACAACTGTTCCAGCTCTCAAACACCAAGTGTCCCAGCTTCCAAACACCAAGTCTCCCGTCTCTCAAACAACAACTGTTCCAGCTCTCAAACACCAAGTGTCCCAGCTTCCAAACACCAAGTGTCCCAGATTCCAAACTCCTAGTGTCCCAGCTTCCAAGCACGAAATGTCCCGTCTCCCAAACACCACGTGTCCCAGCTCCCAAAAACCAAGTGTCCCAGCCTCCAAACACCAAGTGTCCCACCTTACAAACACTTAATGTCATGGCTTCCAAACGCCAATTTTCCCAGCTTGCAAAAAGCATATGTCCCAAATCCCAAACAGCAATTGTCGCAGCTCTCTATAAGCAGGTGTCCCAGCTTCCAAACACCAAGGGTCCCAGCTCTCAATAACCAAGTCTCCCAGATCTCAAACACCAACTGCTGCAGCTCTCAAACACCAAGTGTTCCAGCTTCCAAAACCAAGTGTCCCAGCTCTCCAACACCAAATGTCCCAACTCTCAAACACCAAGTGTCCCTGCTTCTAAACACCAAGTGTCCCAGATCTCAAACACCAAGTGTCCCAGCTCTCAAACACCAAGTGTTCTTGCAATCAGATAGCAGATGTCCCAGCTTCCAAACACCAAGATTCCCAGCTCTCAAACTCCAAGCGTCCCAGCGTCCAAACACCAAGTGTCCCTGCCCTCAAACACCAAGAGTCCCAGCTCTCAAACACCAAGTGTCCCAGCGCCCAAACACCAAGTGTCCCAGCTCTAGAAACACCAAGATTCCCAGCTCTCAAACACCAAGTGTCGAAGCTCTCAAACACCAAGTGTCCCAGCTCTCAAACACCAATTGTCCCAGCTACCAAACACCAAGTGTCCCAGCTCTCAAACACCAGGAGTCCCTGCTCTCAAACACCAAGTAACCAAGCTTCCTAAGACCACGTGTTCCAGCTCTCAAACACCAAGTCTCCCAACTTCCAAACACCAATTGTCCCAGCTCTCTTGCACCAAGTGTCCCAGCTCTCCACCACCCGGAGTCCCAGCTCTCAAACACAGTGAGTCCCAACTTCCAAAATCCACGTGTCCCAGCTATAAAGAAGCAAGAGTCCCAGCTCTCCAACACCAAGTGTCTCAGCTTCCAAACACCAAGTGTCCCAGCTCTCAAAAACCAAGTGTCCCAGATCTCAAACACCAACGGTTCCAGCACTCAAACACCAAGTATTCCAGCTTCCAAACGCCAAGTGTCCCAGCTCTCCAAAACCAATTGTTCAGGATCTCAAACACCAGCTGTCCTAGCTCTCAAACAGCAAGTGACCCAGCTTCCAAACACCAAGTGCCCCAGCTTCCAAACACCAAGTGACCCAGCTACCAAACACCAAGTGCCCCAGCTTCCAAACACCGAGTGTCCCATTTAACAAACACAAAGTGTCCCAATTCTCAAACACCAAGTGTCCCTGATTCCAGACACCAAGTGTCCCAGATCTCAAATGCCAAGTGTCCCAACTTCCAAATACCAACTGCCGCAGCTCTCAAAGACCAAGTGTTCTTGCACTCAAACACCAAATGTCCCAGCTTCCCAACAGCAGGTTTCCCAGCTCTCAAACACCAAGAGTCCCAGCTCTCAAACACCACGTGTCCCAGCGTCCAAACACCAAGTGTCCTAGTTCTCAACACCAAGTGTCCCAGCTCTCAAACACCAACTGTTCCAGCTCACAATTTCCAAGTGTTCCAGCTTCCAAACACCAAGTGTCCCAGCTCTCAATCACCAGGAGACCCAGCTCTCAAACAACAATTGTCCAAGCTTCCAAAGACCACGTGTTCCAGCTCTCAATCACCAAGAGTCCCAGCTCTAAAACACCAAGAATCCGAACTCTCAAGCACCAAGTTTCTCAACAAACGATCACGAAGTGTCCCAGCTTCAAAGCACCAAGTGTCTCAGCTCACAAACACTAAATGTCCCAGGTTCCAAACACCAAGAGTCCCTGCTTCCAAACACTAAGTGTCCCAGGTCTTAAACATCAACTGCCCCAGCTCTCAAACACCAAAACTTCCAGATCTCAAACACCACGTGTCCCAGCTTCCAAACACCAAGTGATCCAGCTCTCAAATATCAACTGTCCCAGCTCTCAAAAACCAACTGTTCCACCTCTCAAACACCAAGTGTACCCGCTTCCAAACACCAAGTGCCCAGGCTCTCAAATACCAACTGTCCCAGCTCACAAACACCTAGTGTCAAACACGTAGTGTCCCACCTTCCAAACACCAAATGTCCCAGCTTCCAAGCACTAAATGTCCCGACTCCCAAACACCACGTGTCCCAGCTCACAAACACCAAGTGTTCCAGCCTCCAAACACCAAGTGTCCCAGCTTCCAAACACTAAATGTCCCGGCTTCCAAACGCCACATTTCCCAGCTTGCAAAAAGCATATGTCCCAACTCCCAAACAGCAATTGTCTCAGCTCTCTATAACCAAGTGTCCCAGCTTCCAAACACCAAATCTGCCAGCTTGCAAAGACCAAATGTCCCAAATCTCAAACACCAGGTGTCCCTGCTCTCAAACACCAAGTGTCCCAGCTTCCAAACACCAAATGTCCCGGCTCCCAAACACCAAGTGTCCCAGCTCTCAAAGACCAGGTGTCCCAGCTCTCAAACACCAAGTGTCCCAGCTCTCAAGCACCAAGTGTCCCAGCTTCCAAACACCAGCTGTTCCAGCTCTCAAACGCCAAGTGTCCCAGTTTCCAAAAACCATGTCGCCCAACTTCCAAACACCAAGCTTCCCAGCTCATAAACACCATGTGTCCCAGGTCTCAAAGACTAAGTGTCCCACCTTCCAAACACCAAATGTCCCAGCTTCCAAGCACCAAATGCCCCGGCTTCCAAACACCACGTTTCTCAGCTCACAAACACCAGGTGTCCCAGCTCTCAAAGAACAAGTGTCCCAGCTTCCAAACAACAAGTGTCCCAGCTTCCAAACACCAAATGTCCCAGCTTCCAAGCACTAAATGTCCCGACTCCCAAACACCACGTGTCCCAGCTCACAAACAGCAAGTGTCCCAGCTTCCAAACACTAAATGTCCCGGCTCCCAAACAACAAATGTCCAAGCTCCCAAACACCAGGTGTCCCAGCTGTCAAACACCAAGTGTCCCAGCTCTCAAGCACCAAGTGTCCCAGCTTCCAAACACCAGCTGTTCCAGCTCTCAAACGCCAAGTGTCCCAGCTTCCAAAAACCATGTCGCCCAACTTCCAAACACCACGCTTCCCA
This sequence comes from Isurus oxyrinchus, assembly GCA_026770705.1. Classification (NCBI taxonomy): domain Eukaryota; kingdom Metazoa; phylum Chordata; class Chondrichthyes; order Lamniformes; family Lamnidae; genus Isurus; species Isurus oxyrinchus. The sequence continues at coordinate 714,634 of JANJGN010000270.1, read as the reverse complement.
GCTCATAAACACCATGTGTCCCAGATCTCAAACACTAAGTGTCCCACCTTCCAAACACCAAATGTCCCAGCTTCCAAGCACCAAATGCCCTGGCTCCCAAAAACCACGTTTCTCAGCTCACAAACACCAAGTGTCCCAGCTCTCAAAGAACAAGCGTCCCAGCTTCCAAACAACAAGTGTCCCAGCTTCCAAACACCAAATGTCCCAGCTTCCAAGCACTAAATGTCCCGACTCCCAAACACCACGTGTCCCAGCTCACAAACAGCAAGTGTCCCAGCTTCCAAACACTAAATGTCCCGGCTCCCAAACAACAAATGTCCAAGCTCCCAAACACCAGGTGTCCCAGCTGTCAAACACCAAGTGTCCCAGCTCTCAAGCACCAAGTGTCCCAGCTTCCAAACACCAGCTGTTCCAGCTCTCAAACGCCAAGTGTCCCAGCTTCCAAAAACCATGTCGCCCAACTTCCAAACACCACGCTTCCCAGCTCATAAACACCATGTGTCCCAGATCTCAAACACTAAGTGTCCCACCTTCCAAACACCAAATGTCCCAGCTTCCAAGCACCAAATGCCCCGGCTCCCAAAAACCACGTTTCTCAGCTCACAAACACCAAGTGTCCCAGCTCTCAAAGAACAAGCGTCCCAGCTTCCAAACAACAAGTGTCCCAGCTTCCAAACACCAAATGTCCCAGCTTCCAAGCACTAAATGTCCCGACTCCCAAACACCACGTGTCCCAGCTCACAAACAGCAAGTGTCCCAGCTTCCAAACACTAAATGTTCCGGCTTCCAAACAACAAATGTCCCCGCTCCTAAACACCAGGTGTCCCAGCTGTCAAAGAACAGTTGTCCCAGCTCGCAAACACTAAGAGTCCCAGTTCTCAAACACCATGAGTCCCAGCTTCCAAACTCCACGTGTCCCAGCTCTCAAGAAACAAGAGTCCCAGCTCTCCAACACCAAGTTTCCCAGCTTCCAAACACCAAGTGACCCAGCTCTCAAAGACCAAGCGTCCCAGCTCTCAAACACCAGGAGTCCCTGCTCTCAAACACCAAGTGACCAAGCTTCCAAAGACCACGTGTTCCAGCTCTCAAACACCAAGTCTCCCAGCTTCCAAACACCAAGTGTCCCAGCTCTCTTGCACCAAGTGTCCCAGCTCTCGACCACCCGGAGTCCCAGCTCTCAAACACCATGAGTCCCAACTTCCAAAATCCACGTGTCCCAGCTATAAAAAGCAAGAGTCCCAGCTCTCCAGCACCAAGGTTCGGAGCTTCCAAACACCAAGTCTCCCAGCACTCCAACACCAAGTGTCCCAGCGTCCAAACACCAAGTGTCCCAGCTCTCAAACAACAAGAGTCCTAGCTCTCAAACACCAAGGGTCCCAGCTTCCAAATACCAAGTGTCCCTGCTCTTGAAACACCAAGAGTCCCAGCTCTCAAACACCAAGTGTCCCAGCCTCCAAACACCAAGTGTCCCAACTTCCAAACACTAACTGTCCCGGCTTCCAAACGGCTAATTTCCAAGCTTGCAAAGGCCATATGTCCCAACTCGCAAACAGCAATTGTCCCAGCTCTCTATAACCAAGTGTCCCAGCTTCCAATCACCAAATCACCCAGCTTGCAAAGACCAAATGTCCCAACTCGCAAACACCATATGTCCCAGCTCCCAAACACCAATTGCCCCAGCTCTCAATAACCAAGTGCACAGGCTTCCAAAAACCCGATTTCCAAAATTGCAAACACCAAATGTCCCAAATCACAAACACCAGGTGTCCAAGCTCTCGAACATCAGGTGTCCCAGCTTCCAAACACCAAATGTACCGGCTCCCAAACACCACGTGTCCCAGTTCTCAAAGACCAGGTGTCCCAGCTCTCAAACACCAAGTGTCCCAGCTCTCACGCACGATGTGTCCCAGCCTCCAAACACCAAAAGTCCCAACTCTCAAGCACCAAGTTTCTAAACAAACAAAGACGAAGTGTCCCAGCTTCCAAACACCAAGGGTCCCAGCTCTCAATAACCAAGTCTCCCAGATCTCAAACACCAACTGTTGCAGCTCTCAAACACCAAGTGTTCCAGCTTCCAAAACCAAGTGTCCCAGCTCTCCAACACCAAATGTCCCAACTCTCAAACACCAAGTGTCCCTGCTTCCAAACGCCAAGTGTCCCAGATCTCAAACACCAAGTGTCCCAGCTTCCAAACACCAAGTGTCCCAGCTTCCAAATACCAAGTGTCCCTGCTCTCGAAACACCAAGAGTCCCAGCTCTCAAACACCAAGTCTCCCAGCCTCCAAACACCAAGTGTCCCAACTTCCAAACACTAAATGTCCCGGCTTCCAAACGCCTAATTTCCAAGCTTGCAAATACCATATGTCCCAACTCGCAAACAACAATTGTCCCAGCTCTCTATAACCAAGTGTCCCAGCTTCCAATCACCAAATCACCCAGCTTGCAAAGACCAAATGTCCCAACTCGCAAACACCATATGTCCCAGCTCCCAAACACCAATTGCCCCAGCTCTCAATAACCAAGTGTACAGGCTTCCAAAAACCCGATTTCCAAAATTGCAAACACCAAATGTCCCAAATCACAAACACCAGGTGACAAGCTCTCGAACATCAGGTGTCCCAGCTTCCAAACACCAAGTGTCTCAGCTCTCAAACACTAAGTGTCCCAGGTCTCAAACACCAAATGTCCCAGCTTCCAAAAACCAAACGTCCCAACACTGAATGTCTAAGTGGCCCAGCTTCCAAACACCAAGTGTCCCAGCTTCCAAACACCAAATGTCCCAACGCTAAAACGCCAAGTGTCAAAGCACACAAAAACGAAGTGTCCCAGCTTCCAAACACAAAATGTCCCGGCTCCCAAGCAACAAGTGTCCCAGTGCTCGAAAACCAAGTGTCCCAGAGTCCAAAGACCAAATTTCCCAGCATAGAAACACGAAGATTCACAGCTTTCATACACCAAATGTCCCAGCTCTGAAAGACGAAGTGGCCTTGCTTCCAAACACCAAATGTCCCTGCTTCCAAGCACCAAATGTCCCAGCTTCCAAACACCAAATGTCCCAATTCTCAAACACCAAGTGTCCCTGCTTCCAAACACCAAGTGTCCCAGTTCTCAAACACCAAGTGTCCCAGCTTCCAAACACGAAGTGTCCCACTCTCAAAGACCAGGTTTTCTTGCACTCAAACACCAAAAGTCCCAGCTTCCAAACACAAGGTTTCCTAGGTGTCCAACACAAAGAGACCCAGCTCTCAAACACCAAGAGTCCCAGCTTCCAAAAGCCAAGTGTCCCAGCTCTAGAAACACCAAGAGTCCCAGTTCTCAAACACCAAGTGTCCCAGCGTCCAAACACCAAGTGTCCCAGCTCACAAACACCAAGAATCCCAGCTCTACAAACACCAAGAGTCACAGCTCTCAAACACCAAGTGTCCCAGCTCTCAAATCCAACTGTTCCAGCTCTCAAACAGCAAGTGTCCCAGCTTCCAAACACCAAGTCTCCCATCTCTCAAACACCAACTGTTCCAGCTCTCAAACACCAAGTGTCCCAGCTTCCAAACACCAAGTGTCCCAGATTCCAATCTACTGGTGTCCCAGCTTCCAAGCACGAAATGTCCCGTCTCCCAAACACCACGTGTCCCAGCTCCCAAAAACCAAGTGTCCCAGCCACCAAACACCAAGTGTCCCAGCTTACAAAGACTTAATGTCCTTGCTTCCAAACGCCAATTTTCCCAGCTTGCAAAAAGCATATGTCCCAACTCCCAAACAGCAATTGTCGTAGCTCTCTATAAGCAAGTGTCCCAGCTTCCAAACACCAAAGGTCCCAGCTCTCAATAACCAAGTCTCCCAGATCTCAAACACCAACTGTTGCAGCTCTCAAACAACAAGTGTTCCAGCTTCCAAAACCAAGTGTCCCAGCTCTCCAACACCAAATGTCCCAACTCTCAAACACCAAGTGTCCCTGCTTCCAAACACCAAGTGTCCCAGCTCTCAAACACCAAGTGTCCCAGCTCTCAAACACCAAGTGTTCTTGCACTCAAACAGCAGATGTCCCAGCTTCCAAACACCAATATTCCCAGCTCTCAAACTCCAAGCGTCCCAGCGTCCAAACACCAAGTGTCCCTGCTCTCAAACACCAAGAGTCCCAGCTCTCAAACACCAAGTGTCCCAGCGCCCAAACACCAAGTGTCCCAGCTCTAGAAACACCAAGATTCCCAGCTCTCAAACACCAAGTGTCGAAGCTCTCAAACACCAAGTGTCCCAGCTCTCCAACACCAAGTGTCCCAGCTACCAAACACCAAGTGTCCCAGCGCTCAAAGGCCAAGTGTCCCAGCTCTCAAACACCAGGAGTCCCTGCTCTCAAACACCAAGTGACCAAGCTTCCTAAGACCACGTGTTCCAGCTCTCAAACACCAAGTCTCCCAACTTCCAAACACCAATTGTCCCAGCTCTCTTGCACCAAGTGTCCCAGCTCTCCACCACCCGGAGTCCCAGCTCTCAAACACAGTGAGTCCCAACTTCCAAAATCCACGTGTCCCAGCTATAAAGAAGCAAGAGTCCCAGCTCTCCAACACCAAGTGTCCCAGCTTCCAAACACCAAGTGTCCCAGCTCTCAAAAACCAAGTGTCCCAGATCTCAAACACCAACGGTTCCAGCACTCAAACAGGAAGTATTCCAGCTTCCAAACGCCAAGTGTCCCAGCTCTCAAACACCAAGTCTCCCAGCCTCCAAACACCAAGTGTCCCAACTTCCAAACACTAAATGTCCCGGCTTCCAAACGCCTAATTTCCAAGCTTGCAAATACCATATGTCCCAACTCGCAAACAACAATTGTCCCAGCTCCCAAACACCAATTGCCCCAGCTCTCAATAACCAAGTGTACAGGCTTCCAAAAACCCGATTTCCAAAATTGCAAACACCAAATGTCCCAAATCACAAACACCAGGTGACAAGCTCTCGAACATCAGGTGTCCCAGCTTCCAAACACCAAGTGTCTCAGCTCTCAAACACTAAGTGTCCCAGGTCTCAAACACCAAATGTCCCAGCTTCCAAAAACCAAACGTCCCAACACTGAATGTCTAAGTGGCCCAGCTTCCAAACACCAAGTGTCCCAGCTTCCAAACACCAAATGTCCCAACGCTAAAACGCCAAGTGTCAAAGCACACAAAAACGAAGTGTCCCAGCTTCCAAACACAAAATGTCCCGGCTCCCAAGCAACAAGTGTCCCAGTGCTCGAAAACCAAGTGTCCCAGAGTCCAAAGACCAAATTTCCCAGCATAGAAACACGAAGATTCACAGCTTTCATACACCAAATGTCCCAGCTCTGAAAGACGAAGTGGCCTTGCTTCCAAACACCAAATGTCCCTGCTTCCAAGCACCAAATGTCCCAGCTTCCAAACACCAAATGTCCCAATTCTCAAACACCAAGTGTCCCTGCTTCCAAACACCAAGTGTCCCAGTTCTCAAACACCAAAGTGTCCCAGCTTCCAAACACGAAGTGTCCCACTCTCAAAGACCAGGTTTTCTTGCACTCAAACACCAAAAGTCCCAGCTTCCAAACACAAGGTTTCCTAGGTGTCCAACACAAAGAGACCCAGCTCTCAAACACCAAGAGTCCCAGCTTCCAAAAGCCAAGTGTCCCAGCTCTAGAAACACCAAGAGTCCCAGTTCTCAAACACCAAGTGTCCCAGCGTCCAAACACCAAGTGTCCTAGCTCACAAACACCAAGAATCCCAGCTCTACAAACACCAAGAGTCACAGCTCTCAAACACCAAGTGTCCCAGCTCTCAAATACAACTGTTCCAGCTCTCAAACAGCAAGTGTCCCAGCTTCCAAACACCAAGTCTCCCATCTCTCAAACACCAACTGTTCCAGCTCTCAAACACCAAGTGTCCCAGCTTCCAAACACCAAGTGTCCCAGATTCCAATCTACTGGTGTCCCAGCTTCCAAGCACGAAATGTCCCGTCTCCCAAACACCACGTGTCCCAGCTCCCAAAAACCAAGTGTCCCAGCCACCAAACACCAAGTGTCCCAGCTTACAAACACTTAATGTCCTTGCTTCCAAACGCCAATTTTCCCAGCTTGCAAAAAGCATATGTCCCAACTCCCAAACAGCAATTGTCGTAGCTCTCTATAAGCAAGTGTCCCAGCTTCCAAACACCAAAGGTCCCAGCTCTCAATAACCAAGTCTCCCAGATCTCAAACACCAACTGTTGCAGCTCTCAAACAACAAGTGTTCCAGCTTCCAAAACCAAGTGTCCCAGCTCTCCAACACCAAATGTCCCAACTCTCAAACACCAAGTGTCCCTGCTTCCAAACACCAAGTGTCCCAGCTCTCAAACACCAAGTGTCCCAGCTCTCAAACACCAAGTGTTCTTGCACTCAAACAGCAGATGTCCCAGCTTCCAAACACCAAGATTCCCAGCTCTCAAACTCCAAGCGTCCCAGCGTCCAAACACCAAGTGTCCCTGCTCTCAAACACCAAGAGTCCCAGCTCTCAAACACCAAGTGTCCCAGCGCCCAAACACCAAGTGTCCCAGCTCTAGAAACACCAAGATTCCCAGCTCTCAAACACCAAGTGTCGAAGCTCTCAAACACCAAGTGTCCCAGCTCTCCAACACCAAGTGTCCCAGCTACCAAACACCAAGTGTCCCAGCGCTCAAAGACCAAGTGTCCCAGCTCTCAAACACCAGGAGTCCCTGCTCTCAAACACCAAGTGACCAAGCTTCCTAAGACCACGTGTTCCAGCTCTCAAACACCAAGTCTCCCAACTTCCAAACACCAATTGTCCCAGCTCTCTTGCACCAAGTGTCCCAGCTCTCCACCACCCGGAGTCCCAGCTCTCAAACACAGTGAGTCCCAACTTCCAAAATCCACGTGTCCCAGCTATAAAGAAGCAAGAGTCCCAGCTCTCCAACACCAAGTGTCCCAGCTTCCAAACACCAAGTGTCCCAGCTCTCAAAAACCAAGTGTCCCAGATCTCAAACACCAACGGTTCCAGCACTCAAACAGGAAGTATTCCAGCTTCCAAACGCCAAGTGTCCCAGCTCTCCAAAACCAATTGTTCAGGCTCTCAAACACCAGCTGTCCTAGCTCTCAAACAGCAAGTGACCCAGCTTCCAAACACCAAGTGCCCCAGCTTCCAAACACCAAGTGACCCAGCTTCCAAACACCAAGTGCCCCAGCTTCCAAACACCGAGTGTCCCATTTAACAAACACAAAGTGTCCCAATTCTCAAACACCAAGTGTCCCTGATTCCAGACACCAAGTGTCCCAGATCTCAAATGCCAAGTGTCCCAACTTCCAAATACCAACTGCCGCAGCTCTCAAAGACCAAGTGTTCCAGCTTCCCAACAGCACGTTTCCCAGCTCTCAAACACCAAGAGTCCCAGCTCTCAAACACCACGTGTCCCAGCGTCCAAACACCTAGTGTCCTAGTTCTCAACACCAAGTGTCCCAGCTCTCAAACACCAACTGTTCCAGCTCACAATTTCCAAGTGTCCCAGCTTCCAAACACCAAGTGTCCCAGCTCTCAATCACCAGGAGACCCAGCTCTCAAACAACAATTGTCCAAGCTTCCAAAGACCACGTGTTCCAGCTCTCAATCACCAAGAGTCCCAGCTCTCAAACACCAAGTCTCCCAGTGTCAGAGCTCTTTTGAACCAAGTGTTCCAGCTCTCGACCACCCAGTGTCCCAGCTCTCAAACACCATGAGTCCCAACTTCCAAACTCCACCTGTCCCAGCTATAAAGAAGCAAGAGTCCCAGCTGTCCAACAGCAAGAATCGGAGCTTCCAAACACCAAGTGTCCCAGCACTCAATAACCAAGTCTCCCAGATCTCAAACACCAACTGTTGCAGATCTCAAACACCAACGGTTCCAGCTCTCAAACACCAAGTATTCAGCTTCCAAACACCAAGTGCCCCAGCTCTCCAACACCAGGTGTCCAGGCTCTCAAACACCAACTGCCCTTGCTCACAAACAGCAAGTGTCCCAGCTTCCAAACACCAAGTGTCCCAGCTTCCAAACACCGAGTGTCCCAGCTCTCAAACTCCAAGTGTCCCAGCGCTCAAACATCTAGTTTCCCATCTTCCAAACACCAAATGTCCCAGCTTCCAAGCACCAAAAGTCCCTTCTCCCAGACACCACGTGCCCCAGCTCACAAACACCAAGTGTCCCAGCCTCCAAACACCAAGTGTCCCAGCTTCCAAACACTAAATGTCCTGGCTTCCAAACGCCAAATTTTCCGGCTTGCAAAAACCATATGTCCCAACTCCCAAACAGCAATTGTCCCAGCTCTCTATAACCAAGTGTCCCAGCTTGCATACACCAAATCACCCAGCTTGCAAAAACCAAATGTCCCAACTTGCAAACACCATTTGTCCCAGGTCCCAAACACCAATTGTCCCAGCTCTCAATAACCAAGTTTCCAGGCTTCCAAAAACCAGACTTCCCAGCTTGCAAACATCAAATGTCCCAACTCTCAAACACCAGGATTTCCAGCTCTCGAACACCAAGTGTCCCAGCTTCCAAACACCAAGTGTCCTACCCTCCAAACACCAAGTGTCCCAGCTTCCAGACACTAAACGTCCTGGCTTCCAAACGCCTAATTTCCCTGCTTGCAGAAAACATATGTCCCAACTCCCAAACAGCAATTGTCCCAGCTCTCTATAACCCAGTGTCCCAGCTTCCAAACATCAAATCTCGCAGCTTGCAAAGACCAAATGTCCCAACTCTCAAACACCAGGTGTCCCAGCTCTCAAACACCAAGTGTCCCAGCTTCCAAACACCAAATGTCCCTGCTCCCAAACACCAAGTGTCCCAGCTCTCAAACACCAAGAGTCCCAGTTCTCTAACACCAAGTGTCCAAGATTCCAAACACCAAGTGTCCCAGCGCTCAAAGACCAAGTGTCCCAGCACTCAAACACCAGAAGTCCCTGATCTCAAACACCAAGTGACCAAGCTTCCAAAGACCACGTGTTCCAGCTCTCAAACACCAAGTCCCCCAACTTCCAAACACCAATTGTCCCAGCTCTCTTGCACCAAGTGTCCCAGCTCTCCACCACCCGGAGTCCCAGCTCTCAAACACAGTGAGTCCCAACTTCCAAAATCCACGTGTCCCAGCTATAAATAAGCAAGAGTCCCAGCTCTCCAGCACCAAGGTTCGGAGCCTCCAAACACCAAGAGTCCCAGCTCTCCAACACCAAGTGTCCCAGCTTCCAAACACCAAGTGTCCCAGCTCTCAAAAACCAAGTGTCCCAGATCTCAAACACCAACGGTTCCAGCACTCAAACACCAAGTATTCCAGCTTCCAAACGCCAAGTGTCCCAGCTCTCCAAAACCAATTGTTCAGGATCTCAAACACCAGCTGTCCTAGCTCTCAAACAGCAAGTGACCCAGCTTCCAAACACCAAGTGCCCCAGCCTCCAAACACCACGTGACCCAGCTTCCAAACACCAAGTGCCCCAGCTTCCAAACACCGAGTGTCCCATTTAACAAACACAAAGTGTCCCAATTCTCAAACACCAAGTGTCCCTGATGCCAGACACCAAGTGTCCCAGATCTCAAATGCCAAGTGTCCCATCTTCCAAACACCAAGTGTCCCAGCTCTCAAACACCAAGAGTCCCAGTTCTCTAACACCAAGTGTCCAAGATTCCAAACACCAAGTGTCCCAGCACTCAAAGACCAAGTCTCCCACCTGTCAAACACCAGGAGTCCCAGTTCTCAAACACCAAGTGCCCAGTTTCCAAACACCAAGTCTCCCACCTCTCTAGCACCAGCTCACGACCAACCGGTGTCCCAGCTCTCAAACACCATGAGTCCCAGGTTCCAAACTCCACGTGTCCCAGCTCTCAAGAAACAAGAGTCCCAGCTATCCAACACCTAGTCTCGCAGCTTCCAAACACCAAGTTTCCCATTTCTCCAACACCAAGGTTCCCAGCTTCGAAATACCAAGCGTCCCAGCAGTCAAAAGCCAACTGTCCCAGATCTCAAACGCCAACTGTTCCAGCTCTCAAACACCAAGTATCCCAGCTTCCAAACAACAAATGTCCCAGCTCTCCAACACCAAGTGTCCAGGCTCTCAAACACCAACTGTCCCAGCTCTCAAACACCAAGTGTCCCAGCTCGCAAACACCAAATGTCCCAGCTCAAAAACAGCAACTGTTCCAGCTCTCAAACACCAAGTGTCCATGCGTCCAAACACCAAGTGTCCCAGCTCACAAACACCAAGTGTCCCAGCTCTCAAACACCTAGAGTCCCAGCTTCCAAACACCAAATGCCCAGCTTCCAGGCACCAAATGTCCCGGCTCCCAAACACCATGTGCCCCAGCTCACAAACAACAAGTGTCCCAGCCTCCGTACACCAAGTGTCCCACGTTCCAAACACCAACGCCAAACGCCAGATTTCCCAGCTTGCAAAAACCATATGTCCCAACTCCCAAACAGCAATTGTCCCAGCTCTATATAACCAATTGTTCCAGCTTCCAAATACCAAATCTCCCAGCTTGCAAAGACCAAATGTCCCAACTCGCAAACACCATATGTCCCTGCTCAAAAACACCAATTGTCCCAGCTCTCAAACACGAAGTGTCCCTGCTCCAAACACCAAGTTACCCAGATTCCAAACGCCAAGAGTCCCAGATCTTAAACACCAATAGTCCCAACTCTCAAGCACCAAGTTTCTCAACAAACTAACACGAAGTGTCCCAGCTTCCAAGCACCAAGTGTCTCAGCTCTCAAACATTAAATGTCCCAGGTTCCAATCAGCAAGAGTCCCTGCTTCCAAACACGAAGTGTCCCAAGTCTCAAACACCAAATGTCCCAGCTTCCAAAAACCAAACGTCCCAGCACTGAATGTCTAAGTGGCCCAGCTTCCAAACACCAAGTGTCCCAGCTTCCTAACACCAAATGTCCCAGCGCTAAAACGTCAAGTGTCAAAGCCCACAAAAACGAAGTGTCCCAGCTTCCAAACACCAAATGTCCCGGCTCCTTAGCAACAAGTGTCCCAGTCCAAACACCAAGTTTCCCAGCTTAGGAAAACGAAGATTCACAGCTTTCATACACCAAATGCCCCAGCTCTGAAAGACGAAGTGGCCTTGCTTCCAAACAGCAAATGTCGAAGCTTCCAAACACCAAATTTCCCAGCTTCCAAACACAAAGTGTCCCAGCTCTCAAACACCAAGTGTCCCAGCATCCAAAACACCAAATGTCCCAGCACTCAAACACCAAGAGTCCCAGCTCGCAAACACCAAGTGTCCCAGCTCTCAAACACCGAGTCTCCCAGCTTCCAAACACCAAGTGTCACAGCTCTCTTGAACCAAGTGTTCCAGCTCTCGACCACCCGGTGTCTCTGCTCTCAAAACCATGAGTCCCAACTTCCAAACTCCACCTGTCCCAGCTATAAAGAAGCAAGAGTCCCAGCTCTCCAACAGCATGAATCGCAGCTTCCAAACACCAAGTGTCCCAGCCTCCAAACACCAAGTGTCCCAGCTTCCAAACACTAAATGTCCCGGCTTCCAAACGCCAAATTTCCCAGCTTGCAAAAACCATATGTCCCAACTCCCAAACAGCAATTGTCCCAGCTCTCTATAACCAAGTGTCCCAGCTTGCATACACCAAATCACCCAGCTTGCAAAAACCAAATGTCCCAACTTGCAAACACCATATTTCCGAGGTCCCAAACGCCAATTGTCCCAGCTCTCAATAACCAAGTGTCCAGGCTTCCAAAAACCAGATTTCCCAGCTTGCAAACATCAAATGTCCGAACTCTCAAACACCAGGATTTCCAGCTCTCGAACACCAAGTGTCCCAGCTTCCAAACACCAAGTGTCCTACCCTCCAAACACCAAGTGTCCCAGCTTCCAGACAATAAACGTCCTGGCTTCCAAAACCCTAATTTCCCAGCATGCAAAAAACATATGTCCCAACTGCCAAACAGCAATTGTCCCAGCTCTCTATATCCAAGTGTCCCAGCTTCCAAACATCAAATCTTGCAGCTTGCAAAGACCAAATGTCCCAACTCTCAAACACCAGGTGTCCCAGCGCTCAAACACCAAGTGCCCCAGCTTCCAAACACCAAGTGTCCCAGCTCTCCAACACCAACTGTTCCAGCTCTCAAACACCAAGTGTCCCAGCTTCCAAACACCAAGTGTCCCAGCTCTCAAACACCAAGTGTCCCAGCTCTCAATCACCAGGAGACCCAGCTCTCCAACAACAATTGTCCAAGCTTCCAAAGACCACGTGTTCCAGCTCTCAAACACCAAGTCTCCCAGCTTCCAAACATCAAGAGTCACAGCTCCCTTGAACCAAGTGTTCCAGCTCTCGACCACCCGGTGTCCCAGCTCTCAAACACCATGAGTCCCAACTTCCAAACTCCACCTGTCCCAGCTATAAAGAAGCAAGAGTCCCTGCTCTCCAACAGCAAGAATCGCAGCTTCCAAACATCAAGTGTCCCAGCACTCAATAACCAAGTCTCCCAGATCTCAAACACCAACTGTTGCAGATCTCAAACACCAAAGGTTCCAGCTCTCAAACACCAAGTATTCAGTTTCCAAACACCAAGTGACCCTGCTCTCCAACACCAGGTGTCCAGGCTCTCAAACACCAACTGTCCTTGCTCACAAACAGCAAGTGTCCCAGCTTCCAAACACCAAGTGTCCCAGCTTCCAAACACCGAGTGTCCCAGCTCACAAACACCAAGTGTCCCAGCGCTCAAACATCTAGTTTCCCAGCTTCCAAACACCACATGTCCCAGCTTCCAAGCACCAAAAGTCCCTTCTCCCAAACACCACGTGCCCCAGCGCTCAAACATCTAGTTTCCCAGCTTCCAAACACCAAGTGTCCCAGCCTCCAAACACCAAGTGTCCCAGCTTCCAAACACTAAACGTCCCGGCTTCCAAACGCCTAATTTCCCAGCTTGCAAAAACCATATGTCCCAACTCCCAAACAGCAATTGTCCCAGCTCTATATAACCAAGTGTCCCAGCTTGCATACACCAAATCACCCAGCTTGCAAAAACCAAATGTCCCAACTTGCAAACACCATATGTCCCAGGTCCCAAACACCAATTGTCCCAGCTCTCAATAACCAAGTGTCCAGGATTCCAAAAACCAGATTTCCCAGCTTGCAAACATCAAATGTCCCAACTCTCAAACACCAGGATTTCCAGCTCTCGAACACCAAGTTTCCCGGCGTCCAAACACCAAGTGTCCTACCCTCCAAACACCAAGTGTCCCAGCTTCCAGACACTAAACGTCCTGGCTTCCAAACGTCTAATTTCCCAGCTTGCAAAAAACATATGTCCCAACTCCCAAACAGCAATTGTCCCAGCTCTCTATAACCAAGTGTCCCAGCTTCCAAACATCAAATCTCGCAGCTTGCAAAGACCAAATGTCCCAACTCTCAAACACCAGGTGTTCCAGCTCTCAAACACCAAGTGTCCCAGCTTCCAAACACCAAATGTCCCTGCTCCCAAACACCAAGTATCCCAGCTCTCAAACACCAAGAGTCCCAGTTCTCTAACACCAAGTGTCCACGATTCCAAACACCAAGTGTCCCAGCACTCAAAGACCAAGTCCCCCACCTGTCAAACACCAGGAGTCCCAGTTCTCAAACACCAAGTGCCCAGTTTCCAAACACCAAGTCTCCCACCTCTCTAGCACCAATTGTCCCAGCTCACGACCAACCGGTGTCCCAGCTCTCAAACACCATGAGTCCCAGGTTCCAAACTCCACGTGTCCCAGCTCTCAAGAAACAAGAGTCCCAGCTATCCAACACCTAGTCTCGCAGCTTCCAAACACCAAGTTTCCCATTTCTCCAACACCAAGGTTCCCAGCTTCGAAATACCAAGCGTCCCAGCAGTCAAAAGCCAACTGTCCCAGATCTCAAACGCCAACTGTTCCAGCTCTCAAACACCAAGTATCCCAGCTTCCAAACAACAAATGTCCCAGCTCTCCAACACCAAGTGTCCAGGCTCTCAAACACCAACTGTCCCAGCTCTCAAACACCAAGTGTCCCAGCTCGCAAACACCAAATGTCCCAGCTCAAAAACAGCAACTGTTCCAGCTCTCAAACACCAAGTGTCCATGCGTCCAAACACCAAGTGTCCCAGCTCACAAACACCAAGTGTCCCAGCTCTCAAACACCTAGAGTCCCAGCTTCCAAACACCAAATGCCCAGCTTCCAGGCACCAAATGTCCCGGCTCCCAAACACCATGTGCCCCAGCTCACAAACAACAAGTGTCCCAGCCTCCGTACACCAAGTGTCCCACGTTCCAAACACCAACGCCAAACGCCAGATTTCCCAGCTTGCAAAAACCATATGTCCCAACTCCCAAACAGCAATTGTCCCAGCTCTATATAACCAATTGTTCCAGCTTCCAAATACCAAATCTCCCAGCTTGCAAAAACCAAATGTCCCAACTTGCAAACACCATATGTCCCAGGTCCCAAACACCAATTGTCCCAGCTCTCAATAACCAAGTGTCCAGGATTCCAAAAACCAGATTTCCCAGCTTGCAAACATCAAATGTCCCAACTCTCAAACACCAGGATTTCCAGCTCTCGAACACCAAGTTTCCCGGCGTCCAAACACCAAGTGTCCTACCCTCCAAACACCAAGTGTCCCAGCTTCCAGACACTAAACGTCCTGGCTTCCAAACGCCTAATTTCCCAGCTTGCAAAAAACATATGTCCCAACTCCCAAACAGCAATTGTCCCAGCTCTCTATAACCAAGTGTCCCAGCTTCCAAACATCAAATCTCGCAGCTTGCAAAGACCAAATGTCCCAACTCTCAAACACCGCGTGTTCCAGCTCTCAAACACCAAGTGTCCCAGCTTCCAAACACCAAATGTCCCTGCTCCCAAACACCAAGTATCCCAGCTCTCAAACACCAAGAGTCCCAGTTCTCTAACACCAAGTGTCCACGATTCCAAACACCAAGTGTCCCAGCACTCAAAGACCAAGTCCCCCACCTGTCAAACACCAGGAGTCCCAGTTCTCAAACACCAAGTGCCCAGTTTCCAAACACCAAGTCTCCCACCTCTCTAGCACCAATTGTCCCAGCTCACGACCAACCGGTGTCCCAGCTCTCAAACACCATGAGTCCCAGGTTCCAAACTCCACGTGTCCCAGCTCTCAAGAAACAAGAGTCCCAGCTATCCAACACCTAGTCTCGCAGCTTCCAAACACCAAGTTTCCCATTTCTCCAACACCAAGGTTCCCTGCTTCGAAATACCAAGCGTCCCAGCAGTCAAAAGCCAACTGTCCCAGATCTCAAACGCCAACTGTTCCAGCTCTCAAACACCAAGTATCCCAGCTTCCAAACAACAAATGTCCCAGCTCTCCAACACCAAGTGTCCAGGCTCTCAAACACCAACTGTCCCAGCTCTCAAACACCAAGTGTCCCAGCTCGCAAACACCAAATGTCCCAGCTCAAAAACAGCAACTGTTCCAGCTCTCAAACACCAAGTGTCCATGCGTCCAAACACCAAGTGTCCCAGCTCACAAACACCAAGTGTCCCAGCTCTCAAACACCTAGAGTCCCAGCTTCCAAACACCAAATGCCCAGCTTCCAGGCACCAAATGTCCCGGCTCCCAAACACCATGTGCCCCAGCTCACAAACAACAAGTGTCCCAGCCTCCGTACACCAAGTGTCCCACGTTCCAAACACCAACGCCAAACGCCAGATTTCCCAGCTTGCAAAAACCATATGTCCCAACTCCCAAACAGCAATTGTCCCAGCTCTATATAACCAATTGTTCCAGCTTCCAAATACCAAATCTCCCAGCTTGCAAAAACCAAATGTCCCAACTTGCAAACACCATATGTCCCAGGTCCCAAACACCAATTGTCCCAGCTCTCAATAACCAAGTGTCCAGGATTCCAAAAACCAGATTTCCCAGCTTGCAAACATCAAATGTCCCAACTCTCAAACACCAGGATTTCCAGCTCTCGAACACCAAGTTTCCCGGCGTCCAAACACCAAGTGTCCTACCCTCCAAACACCAAGTGTCCCAGCTTCCAGACACTAAACGTCCTGGCTTCCAAACGCCTAATTTCCCAGCTTGCAAAAAACATATGTCCCAACTCCCAAACAGCAATTGTCCCAGCTCTCTATAACCAAGTGTCCCAGCTTCCAAACATCAAATCTCGCAGCTTGCAAAGACCAAATGTCCCAACTCTCAAACACCAGGTGTTCCAGCTCTCAAACACCAAGTGTCCCAGCTTCCAAACACCAAATGTCCCTGCTCCCAAACACCAAGTATCCCAGCTCTCAAACACCAAGAGTCCCAGTTCTCAAACACCAAGTGTCACAGCTCGCAAACACCAAGTGTCCCAGCTCTCAAACACCAAGTGTCACAGCTCGCAAACACCAAGTGTCCCATCTCAAAAACAGCAACTGTTCCAGCTCTCAAACACCAAGTGTCCATGCGTCCAAGCACCAAGTGTTCCTGCTCAGAAACACCAAGTGTCCCAGCTCTCAAACACCTAGTGTCCCAGCATCCAAACACCAAATGTCCCAGCTTCCACCCACCAAATGTCCCGGCTCCCAAACACCATGTGCCCCAGCTCACAAAAACCAAGTGTCCCAGCCTCCAAACACCAAGTGTCCCACGTTCCAAACACCAACTCCAAACGCCAGATTTCCCAGCTTGCAAAAACCATATGTCCCAACTCCCAAACTGCAATTCTCCCAGCTCTGTATAACCAAGTGTCCTAGCTTCCAAATACCAAATCTCCCAGCTTGCAAAGACCAAATGTCCCAACTCGCAAACACCATATGTCCCTGCTTCCAAACACCAGGTGTCCCAACTCTCGAACACCAAGTGTCCCAGCTTTCAAACACCTAATGTACCGGCTCCCAAATACCAGGTGTCCCAGCTCTCAAAGACCAGGTGTCCCAGCTCTCAAACACCAAGTGTCCCAGCTCTCAAACACGAAGTGTCCCTGCTCCAAACACCAAGTGTCCCAGATTCCAAACGCCAAAAGTCCCAGATCTTAAACACCAATAGTCCAAACTCTCAAGCACCAAGTTTCTCAACAAACTAACACGAAGTGTCCCAGCTTCCAAGCACCAAGTGTCTCAGCTCTCAAACACTAAATGTCCCAGGTTCCAATCAGCAAGAGTCCCTGCTTCCAAACATGAAGTGTCCCAGGTCTCAAACACTAAATGTCCCAGCTTCCAAAAACCAAACGTCCCAGCACTGAATGTCGAAGTGGCCCAGCTTCCAAACACCAAGTGTCCCAGCTTCCAAACACCAAATGTCCCGGCTCCCTAGCAACAAGTGTCCCAGTCCAAACACCAAGTTTCCCTGCTTAGAAAAACGAAGATTCACAGCTTTCATACACCAAATGTCCCAGCTCTGAAAGACGAAGTGGCCTTGCTTCCAAACAGCAAATGTCGAAGCTTCCAAGCACAAAATGTCCCAGCTTCCAAACACCAAGTGTCCCAGCTATCTTGCACCAAGTGTCCCAGCTCTCAAACACCATGAGTCCCAACTTCCAAACTCAATGTGTCCCAGCTATAAAGAAGCAAGAGTCCCAGCTCTCCAACACGAAGACTCGCAGCTTCCAAACACCAAGAGTCCCAGCACTCCAGCACCAAATGTCCCAGCTTCCCAATACCAAGTGTCCCAGCTCTCAAAAATCAAGCGTCCCAGATCTCAAACAGCAACTGTTCCAGCTCTCAAACACCAAGTATTCCACCTTCCAAACACCAAGTGTCCCAGCTCTCCAACACCAAGTGTCCAGGCTCTCAAACACCAACTGCCTAGCTCTCAAACAGCAAGTGTCCCTCCTTCCAAACACCGAGTGTCCCAGCTCACAAACACCAAGTGTCCCAGCTCTCAAACACCTAGTGTCCCAGCTTCCAAACACCAAATGTCCCAGCTTCCAAACACCAAATGTCCCTGCTCCCAAACACCACGTGTCCCAGCTCACAAACACCAATTGTCCTAGCCTCAAAACACCACGTCTCCCAGCTTCCAGACACTAAATGTCCCGGCTTCCAAACGCCTAATTTCCCAGCTTGCAATAAACATATTTCCCAAAACACAAACAGCAATTGTCCCAGCTCTCTGTAACCAAGTGTCCCAGTTTCCAAACACCAAATCTCCCAGCTTGCAAAGACCAAATGTCCCAACTCTGAAACACCAGGTGCCTTAGCTCTCAAACACCAAGTGTCCCAGCTTCCAAACACCAAATGTCCCTTCCTCCTAAACACCAAGTGTCCCAGCTCTCAAAGACCAGGTGTGCCAGATCTCAAGCACCAAGAGTCCCAGCTCTCAAACACCAAGTGTCCCAGTGCTCAAACAGCAAGTCTCCCAGCTCTCAAACACCAGGAGTCCCAGCTCTCAAACACAAAGTGTCCCAGCTTCCAAACACCACGTGTCCCAGCTCTCTTGCACCAAGTGTCCCAGCTCGAAACCACCCGGTGTCGCAGCTCTCAAAACCATGAGTCCCAGCTTCCAAACTCCACGTGTCCCAGCTCTCAAGTAACAAGAGTCCAGGCTCTCCAACACCATGTCTCTCAGCTTCCAAACACAAAGTATCCCAACCATCCAACACCAGGTGTCCCAGCTTCCAAACACCAGGTGTCCCATCTCTCAAAAACCAAGTGTCCAAGTTCTCAAACACCAAGTTTCCCAGCTCTCAAACACCAAGAGTCCCAGCTTCCAAACAGCAAGTGTCCCAGCTCTCAAACAGCAAGTGTCCCAGCTCTCAAACACCAAGAGTCCCAGCTTCCAAACACCAAGTGTCCCAGCTCTAGAAACGCCAAGAGTCCCAGCTCTCAAACACCATTTGTTCCAGCTCTCAAACAACAACTGTTCCAGCTCTCAAACAACAAGTCTCCCAGCTTCCAAAAACCAATTGTCCCAGCTCTCAATAACCAAGTGTCCAGGCTTCCAAAAACCAGATTTCCCAGCTTGCAAACATCAAATGTCCCAACTCTCAAACACCAGGATTTCCAGCTCTTGAACACCAAGTTTCCCGGCGTCCAAACACCAAGTGTCCTACCCTCCAAACACCAAGTGTCCCAGCTTCCAGACACTAAACGTCCTGGATTCCAAACGCCTAATTTCCCAGCTTGCAAAAAACATATGTCCCAACTCCCAAACAGCAATTGTCCCAGCTCTCTATAACCAAGTGTCCCAGCTTCCAATCATCAAATCTCGCAGCTTGCAAAGACCAAATGTCCCAACTCTCAAACACCAGGTGTTCCAGCTCTCAAACACCAAGTTTCCCAGCTTCCAAACACCAAATGTCACTGCTCCCAAACACCTAGTGTCCCAGCTCTCAAACACCAAGAGTCCCAGTTCTCTAACACCAAGTGTCCACGATTCCAAACACCAAGTGTCCCTGCACTCAAAGACCAAGTCTCCCACCTGTCAAACACCAGGAGTCCCAGTTCTCAAACACCAAGTGCCCAGTTTCCAAACACCAAGTCTCCCATCTCTCTAGCACCAATTGTCCCAGCTCACGACCAACCGGTGTCCCAGCTCTCAAACACCATGAGTCCCAGGTTCCAAACTCCACGTGTCCCAGCTCTCAAGAAACAAGAGTCCCAGCTATCCAACACCTAGTCTCGCAGCTTCCAAACACCAAGTTTCCCATTTCTCCAACACCAAGGTTCCCAGCTTTGAAATACCAAGCGTCCCAGCAGTCAAAAGCCAACTGTCCCAGATCTCAAACGCCAACTGTTCCAGCTCTCAAACACCAAGTATCCCAGCTTCCAAACAACAAATGTCCCAGCTCTCCAACACCAAGTGTCCAGGCTCTCAAACACCAACTGTCCCAGCTCTCAAACACCAAGTGTCCCAGCTCGCAAACACCAAGTGTCCCATCTCAAAAACAGCAACTGTTCCAGCTCTCAAGCACCAAGTGTTCCTGCATCCAAGCACCAAGTGTCCCAGCTCTCAAACACCCATGTCCCAGCATCCAAACACCAAATGTCCCAGCTTCCACGCACCAAATGTCCCGGCTCCCAAACATCATGTGCCCCAGCTCACAAACACCAAGTGTCCCAGCCTCCAAACACCAAGTGTCCCACGTTCCAAACACCAACTCCAAACGCCAGATTTCCCAGCTTGCAAAAACCATATGTCCCAACTCCCAAACAGCAATTGTCCCAGCTCTATATAACCAAGTGTCCTAGCTTCCAAATACCAAATCTCCCAGCTTGCAAAGACCAAATGTCCCAACTCGCAAACACCATATGTCCCTGCTCCCAAACACCAGGTGTCCCAACTCTCGAACACCAAGTGTCCCAGCTTTCAAACACCTAATGTACCGGCTCCCAAAGAACCAAGTGTCCCAGCTCTCAAAGACCAGGTGTCCCAGCTCTCAAACACCAAGTGTCCCAGCTCTCAAACACGAAGTGTCCCTGCTCCAAACACCAAGTGTCCCAGATTCCAAACGCCAAAAGTCCCAGATCTTAAACACCAATAGTCCCAACTCTCAAGCACCAAGTTTCTCAACAAACTAACACGAAGTGTCCCAGCTTCCAAGCACCAAGTGTCTCAGCTCTCAAACACTAAATGTCCCAGGTTCCAATCAGCAAGAGTCCCTGCTTCCAAACATGAAGTGTCCCAGGTCTCAAACACTAAATGTCCCAGCTTCCAAAAACCAAACGTCCCAGCACTGAATGTCTAAGTGGCCCAGCTTCCAAACACCAAGTGTCCCAGCTTCCTAACACCAAATGTCCCAGCGCTAAAACGCCAAGTGTCAAAGCCCACAAAAACGAAATGTCCCAGCTTCCAAACACCAAATGTCCCAGCTCCCTAGCAACAAGTGTCCCAGTCCAAACACCAAGTTTCCCTGCTTAGAAAAACGAAGATTCACAGCTTTCATAAACCAAATGTACCAGCTCTGAAAGACGAAGTGGCCTTGCTTCCAAACAGCAAATGTCGAAGCTTCCAAACACAAAATGTCCCAGCTTCCAAACACCAAGTGTCCCAGCTATCTTGCACCAAGTGTCCCAGCTCTCAAACACCATGAGTCCCAACTTCCAAACTCCATGTGTCCCAGCTATAAAGAAGCAAGAGTCCCAGCTCTCCAACACGAAGACTCGCAGCTTCCAAACACCAAGGGTCCCAGCACTCCAACACCAAATGTCCCAGCTTCCCAATACCAAGTGTCCCAGCTCTCAAAAATCAAGTGTCCCAGATCTCAAACACCAACTGTTCCAGCTCTCAAACACCAAGTATTCCACCTTCCAAACACCAAGTGTCCCAGCTCTCCAACACCAAGTGTCCAGGCTCTCAAACACCAACTGCCTAGCTCTCAAACAGCCAGTGTCCCTCCTTCCAAACACCGAGTGTCCCAGCTCACAAACACCAAGTGTCCCAGCTCTCAAACACCTAGTGTCCCAGCTTCCAAACACCAAATGTCCCAGCTTCCAAGCACCAAATGTCCCGTCTCCCAAACACCACCTGTCCCAGCACACAAACACCAAGTGTCCCAGCCTCCAAACACCAAGTGTCCCAGCTTCCAAACACCAGATGTCCCTGCTCCCAAACACCACGTGTCCCAGCTCACAAACACCAAGTGTCCTAGCCTCAAAACACCACGTCTCCCAGCTTCCAGACACTAAACGTCCCGGCTTCCAAACGCCTAATTTCCCAGCTTGCAAAAAACATATTTCCCAAAACACAATCAGCAATTGTCCCAGCTCTCTGTAACCAAGTATCCCAGTTTCCAAACACCAAATCTCCAAGCTCAAACAGCAAGTCTCCCAGCTCTCAAAAACCAGGAGTCCCAGCTCTCAAACACAAAGTGTCCCAGCTTCCAAACACCACGTGTCCCAGCTCTCTTGCACCAAGTGTCCCAGCTCGAAACCACCCGGTGTCGCAGCTCTCAAAACCATGAGTCCCAGCTTCCAAACTCCATGTGTCCCAGCTCTCAAGTAACAAGAGTCCAGGCTCTCCAACACCATGTCTCCCAGCTTCCAAACACAAAGTATCCCAACACTTCAACACCAGGTTTCCCAGCTTCCAAACACCAGGTGTCCCATCTCTCAAAAACCAAGTGTCCAAGTTCTCAGACACCAAGTTTCCCAGGTCTCAAACACCAAGAGTCCCAGCTCTCAAACACCAAGAGTCCCAGCTTCCAAACAGCAAGTGTCCCAGCTCTCAAACAGGAAGTGTCCCAGCTCTCAAACACCAAGAGTCCCAGCCTCCAAACACCAAGTGTCCCAGGTCTAGAAACGCCAAGAGTCCCAGCTCTCAAACACCATTTGTTCCAGCTCTCAAACACCAACTGTTCCAGCTCTCAAACAACAAGTGTCCCAGCTTCCAAACACCAAATGTCCCAGCTCTCCAACACCAAGTGTCCAAGCACTCAAACACCATCTGTCGCAGCTCTCAAACACCAATTGTCCCAGCTCTCCAACACCAAGTGTCCAGGCTCTCAAACACAAACTGACACAGCTCTCAATCACCAAGTGTCCCTGCTATCAGACACCAAGTGTCCCATCTCTCAAACACCAACTGTTCCAGATCTCAAACACCAAGTGTCCCTGCGTCCAAACACCTGGTGTCCCAGCTCACAAACACCAAGTGTCCCAGCTCTCAAACACCTAGTGTCCCAGCCTCCAAATACCAAGTGTCCTAGCAACCAAACACTAAATGTCCCGGCTTCCAAACACCAAATTTCCCAGCTTTCAAAAAACATATGTCCCTACTCCCAAACAGCAATTGTCCCAGCTCTCTATGACCAAGTGTCCCAGCTTCCAAACACCAAATCTCCCAGCTTGCAAAGACCAAATGTCCCAAACCTCAAACACCAGGTGTCCCGCCTCTCAAACACCAAGTGTCCCAGCTTCCAATCACCAAATGTCCCAGCTCCCAAACACCAAGTGTCCCAGCTCTCAAAGAACAGGTGTCCCAGCTCTCAAAAACCAAGAGTCCCAGCTCTCAAAAACCAAGTGTCCTAGAGTCCAAACACCAACTTTTCCAGCTAAGAAAAACGAAGATTCACAGCTTTCATGCACCAAATGTCCCAGCTCTGAATGACGAAGTGACCATGCTTCCAAACACCGAATGTTCCTGCTTCCAAACACCAAATGTCCCAGCTTCCAAACACCAAATGTCCCAACTCTCAAACACCATGTGTCCCTGCTTCCAAACACCTAATGTCCCTGATCTCAAACACCAAGTGTACCAGCTTCCAAGCACCTAGTGTCCCAGCTCTCAAACACCACGTGTTCTTGCACTCAAACACCCAATGTCCCAGATTCCAAACACCAAGTTTCCCAGCTCTCAAACACCAAGAGTCCCAGCTTCCAAACAGCAAGTGTCCCAGCTCTCAAACACCAAGAGTCCCAGCTCTCAAACACCAAGAGTCCCAGCTTCCAAAAACCAAGTGTCCCAGCTCTAGAAACACCAAGAGTCCCAGTTCTCAAACACCATTTGTCCCAGCTCTCAAACACCAACTGTTCCAGCTCTCAAACAACAAGTGTCCCAGCTTCCAAACACCAAATGTCACAGCTCTCCAACACCAAGTGTCCAAGCTCTCAAACACCATCTGTCCCAGCTCTCAAACACCAAATGTCCCAGCTCTCCAACACCAAGTGTCCAGGCTCTCAAACACAAACTGTCACAGCTCTCAATCACCAAGTGTCCCTGCTCTCAAACACCAAGTGTCCCATCTCTCAAACAGCAACTGTTCCAGCTCTCAAACACCTAGTGTCCCAGCCTCCAAACACCAAGTGTCCTAGCAACTAAACACTAAATGTCCCGGCTTCCACACACCAAATTTCCCAGCTTTCAAAAAACATATGTCCCTACTCCCAAACAGCAATTGTCCCAGCTTTCTATGACCAAGTGTCCCAGCTTCCAAACACCAAATCTCCCAGCTTGCAAAGACCAAATGTCCCAAACCTCAAACACCAGGTGTCCCGCCTCTCAAACACCAAGTGCCCCAGCTTCCAAACACCAAATGTCCCAGCTCCCAAACACCAAGTGTCCCAGCTCTCAAAGAACAGGTGTCCCAGCTCTCAACAACCAAGAGTCCTAGCTCTCAAAAACCAAGTGTCCTAGAGTCCAAACACCAAGTTTCCCAGCTTAGAAAAACGAAGATTCACAGCCTTCATGCACCAAATGTCCCAGCTCTGAAAGCCGAAGTGGCCTTGCTTCCAAACACCAAATGTCCCAGCTTCCAAACACCAAGTGTCCCAGCTTCCAAACACCAAAAGTCCCAGCTCCCAAACACCAAGTGTCCCAGCTCTCAAAGAACAGGTGTCCCAGCTCTCAAAAACCAAGAGTCCCAGCTCTCAAAAACCAAGTGTCCTAGAGTCCAAACACCAAGTTTCCCAGCTTGGAAAAACTGAGATTCACAGCTTTCATGCACCAAATGTCCCAGCTCTGAAAGACGAAGTGGCCATGCTTCCAAACACCAAATGTCCCAGCTTCCAAACACCAAATGTCCCAGCTTCCAAACACCAAATGTCCCAACTCTCAAACACCATGTGTCCCTGCCTCCAAACACCTAGTGTCCCTGATCCCAAACACCAAGTGTCACAGATTCCAAAAACCTAGCGTCCCAGCTCTCAAGCACCACGTGTTCTTGCACTCAAACACCCAATGTCCTACCTTCCAAACACCAAGTTTCCCAGCTCTCAAACACGAAGTGTCCCAGCGTCCAAACACCAAGCGTCCCAGCCCTCAAACACCAAGAGTCCCAGCTCTCAAACACCAAGTGTCCCAGCTTCCAAAGACCACGTGTCCCAGCTCTCTTGCACCAAGTGTCCCAGCTCACGACCACCCGGTGTCCCAGCTCTCAAAAACCATGAGTCCCATTTACAAACTCCACATGTCCCAGCTCTCAAGAAACAAGAGTCCCAGCTCTCCAACACCAAGTCTGCCAGCTTCCAAACACCAAATGTCCCAGCTTCCACGCACCAAATGTCCCGGCTCACAAACACCAAGTGTCCCAGCTGACAAATACCAAGTGTCCCAGCTTCCAAACACTAAATGTCCCGGCTTCCAAACACCAAATTTCCCAACTTGCAAAGAGCAAATGTCCCAAGTCGCAAACACCATATGTCTCAGCTCCCAAACACCAATTGTCCCAGCTCTCAATAACCAAGTGTCCAGCTTCCAAAAACCATATTTCCCAGCTTGCAAACACCAAATGTCCCAACTCTCAAACACCAGGTGTCGCAGCTCTCAAACACCAAGTGTCCCAACTTCCAAACAGCAAGTGTTCCAGCTCTCAAACACCAAGTCTCCCAGCTTCCAAACACCAAGTGTCCCAGCTTCCTAACACCTAATGTCCCAGCTCTCAAACACCAAGTGTCCCACATCTCAAACACCCACTGTTCCAGCTCTGAAACACCAAGTTTCCCTGCTTCCAAACACCGTGTCCCAGCTTCCAAACACCAAGTGTCCCAGCTCTCATAAACCAAGTATCCCCGCTCTCAAACACCAAGTGTCCCACCTCTCAAACTCCAAGTGGCCAGTTCCGAAACACCAGGTGTCCCAGGTCTCAAGCAGCAAATGTCCCAGCTTCCAAGCGCCAAGTGTCCCAGCTTCCAAACACCAAATGTCCCGGCTTCCAAACACCATGTGTCCCAGCTCTCAAACGCCAAGTGTCCCAGCGTCCAAATCCAAGTATCTCCGCTCTCAATCACCAAGACTCCCAGCTCTCAATCACCAAGAGGCCCAGCTTCCAAAGACCAAGTGATCCACCTCTTCAAGACTATGTGTCCTGACTTCCAAACACCAAATGTCCCTGCTCCCAAACACCAAGTGTCGCTGCTCTCAAACATCAAGAGGCACAGCTTCCAATCACCAAATATCCCTGCTTCCAAATACCAAATGTCCCGGCATCCAAACAGCAAATGTCCCAGCACCCAAACACCAAGTGTCCCAGCTCTCAAACACCAAGAGGGACAGCTTCCAAACGCCAAATGTCCCAGCTCAAAAACACCAAGTGTCCAAGCTCTCAAAAACCAATTGTCCCAGAGTCCAAACTCCAATTTTCCCAGCTTACAAACAGAAAGATGCACAGCTTTCATACACCAAATGTCCTCGATCTGAAAGACGAAGTGGCCTTGCTTCCAAAAACCAAATGTCCCAGCTTCCAAACACCAAATGTCCCAGCTTCCAAACACCAAATGTCCCAGCTTCCAAACACCAAGTGTCCCAGCTCTCAAACACCAAGTGTCCCAGATCTCAAACACGAAGTATCCCAGATTCCAAACACCAAGTGTCCCAGCTCTCAAACACCAAGAGTCCCAGCTCTCAAAAACCAATGTGTGCCCCCTGTTAAAAACCAAGTGTCCCAGATTCCAATCATCAAGTGTCCCAGCTTCCAAACACCAAATGCCCCATCTCTCAAATACCAAGTGTCCCGGATTCCAAACACTGTATGTCGCAGCACTCAAAGACCAAGTGTCCCAGCTTCCAAACACCAAGTTTCCCAGCGACCAAACACGAAGTGTCCCAGCTTCCAAAAACCTAATGTCCCAGCGCTCAAATAACAAGTGTCGCAGCTCCCAAACACCAAATGTCTCAGCTTCCAAACACGAAAAGTCCCAGCCCTCCTCAAACACCAAGACAACAAGCTTCCAAACACCAAATGTCCAGGCTCGCGAACACCAAGTGTCCCAGCCCTCAAAAACCAAGATTCCCAGAGTCCAAACGGCAAGTTTCCCAGCTTACAAACACGAAGATTCACAGCTTTCATACACCAAATGTCCCAGATCTGAAAGACGAAGTGGCCTTGATTCCAATCACCAAATGCCCCAGCTTCTAATCACCAAATGTCCAAGCTACCAAACACCAAGTGTCCCCCAGGTTCAAAATACCAAGTGTCCCAACTCTCAAACACCAAGTGCCCCTGCTCTCAATCACCAACTGGCCCACATCTCAAACATCAAGTGTCTCAGCTCTCAAGCACTAAAGGTCCCAGGTTCCAAACAGCAAGAGTCCCTGCTTCCATACAGCAAGAGTCCCACCTCTCAATCCCCAAGAGGCCGAGCTTACAAACACCAAGTGTCCCAGCCCACTAAAAGGAAGTGTCCCAGCTTCCAAACAACAAGTGTCCCAGCTCTCAAACACCAAGAGGCCCAGCTACCAAACACCAATTGTTCCTGCTCTCAAACACCAACTGTCCCAGCTCTCAAACAACAAGAGGCCCAGCTTCCAAAGACCAAGTGACACATCTCTTCAAGACTAATTGTCCCGGCTTCCAAGCAGCGAATGTCCCAGCTCCCAAACACCAAGTGTCCCTGCTCTCAAACACCAAGAGGGACAGCTTCCAAACACCAAATGGCCCGGCTTCCAAACACCAAATGTCACAGCTTCCACACACCAAATGCCCCATCTCTCAAATACCAAGTGTCCCGGATTCCAAACACTACGTGTCGCAGCACTCAAAGACCAAGTGTCCCAGCTTCCAAACACCAAGTGTCCCAGCGACCAAACACTAAGTGTCCCAGCTTCCAAAAACCTAATGTCCCAGGGCTCAAACAACAAGTGTCGCAGCTTCCAAACACCAAGTGTCCCAGCTCGCCAAGAGTAAGTGTCCCAGCTTCCAAACACCAAATGTCCCAGCTTCCAAACACCAAAAGTCCCAACTCTCAAACACCAAGTGTCCCAGCCCTCCTCAAACACCAAGTCTCCCAGCTTCCAAACACCAAATGTCCAGGCTCGCAAACACCAAGTGTCCCAGCCCTCAAAAACCAAGATTCCCAGAGTCCAAACAGCAAGTTTCCCAGCTTACAAACACGAAGATTCACAGCTTTCCTACACCAAATGTGCCAGATCTGAAAGACGAAGTGGCCATGATTCCAATCACCAAATGCCCCAGCTTCCAATCACCAAATGTCCAAGCTACCAAACACCAAGTGTCCCAGGTTCAAAATACCAAGTGTCCCAACTCTCAAACACCAAGTGCCCCAGCTCTCAAACACCAACTGGCCCACCTCTCAAACATCAATTGTCTCAGCTCTCAAGCACTAAATGTCCCAGGTTCCAAACAGCAAGAGTCCCTGATTCCATACACCAAAAGTCCCACCTCTCAAACCCCAAGAGGCCAAGCTTACAAACTCCAAGTGTCCCAGCCCACAAAAAGGAAGTGTCCCAGCTTCCAAACAACAAGTGTCCCAGCTCTCAAACACCAAGAGGCCCAGCTACCAAACACCAATTGTCCCTGCTATCAAACACCAACTGTCCCAGCTCTCAAACACCAAGAGGCCCAGCTTCCAAAGACCAAGTGACACATCCCTTCAAGACTAATTGTCCCGGCTTCCAAGCACAGAATGTCCCAGCTCCCAAACACCAAGTGTCCTTGCTCTCAAACACCAAGATGGACATCTTCCAAACACCAAATGGCCCGGCTTCCAAACAGCAAATGTCACGGCTTCCAAACACGAAATGTCCCAGCTTCCAAACACCAAGTGTCCCAGCTTCCCAACACCAAATGTCCCGCCTCTCAAACACTAAGTGTCCCAGCTTCCAAACACCAAGTGTCCCAGCCCTCAAAGACCAAGTTTCCCAGCTTCCAAACACCAAATGTCCCGGCTCGCAAACACCAAGTGTCCCAGCTCTCAAAACCAGGTGTCCCAGCTCTCAAAGGCCATGTGTCCCAACGTCCAAATCCAAGTGTCCCCGCTCTCAAACACCAAGTGTCCCAGCTCTCAAACATCAAGTGTCCCTCCAGTCAAACACCAAATGTCCCAGATTCCAAACACCAAGTGTCCCAGCAACCAAAAACCACACGTCCCAGCTTCCAGACACCAAATGTCCCATCTCTCAAACACCAAGTGTCCCGGCTTCCAAACACTAAGTGGCTCAGTTTCGAAACACCAAATGTCCCTGCTTCCAAATTCCAAATGTCCCCGGTTCCAAAAACCAAATGTCCCAGCTTCCAAACACCAAGTCTCCCAGCTCTCAAACATGAGGTGTCCCAGCTCTCAAACACCAAGTGTCCCAGCTTCCAAACAGCAAGTGTTCCAGCTCTCAAACACCACGTCTCCGAGCTTCCAAACACCAAGAGTCCCAGCTTCCAAACACCTAATGTCCCAGCTCCGAAACACCAAGTGTCCCACATCTCAAACACCCACTGTTCCAGCTCTGAAACACCAATGTTCCGTGCTTCCAAACACCGTGTCCCAGCTTCCAAACACCAAGTGTCCCAGCTCTCAAAAACCAAGTGTCCCCGCTCTCGAACACCAAGTGTCCCACCTCTCAAACACCAAGTGGCCAGTTCCGAAACACCAAGTGTCCCAGCTTCCAAATACCAAGTGTCCCAGCTTCCAAACACCAAGTGTCCCAGCTCACAAACACCAAGTGTCCCAACTCTCAAAAACCAAGTGTCCCAGCTCTCAAACACCAAGCGTCCCAGCGTCCAAATCCAAGTGTCACAGCTTTCAATCACCAAGAATCCCAGCTCTCGAACACCCTGTGTCCCAGCTTCCAAACACCAAGTGTCCCTGCTCTCAAGCACCAAGAGGCCCAGTTTCCAAACACCACGTGTCCCAGCTTCCAAACACAAAATGTCCAGGCTCTCAAACACCAAGTATCCCAGCCCTCAAAAACCAAGTGACCCAGCTCTGAAAAGCCAGGTTTGCCACCTTTTAAAAACCAAGTGTCCCATCCATCAAAGACCAAGTTTCCGAGCTTCAAACACCAAATGTCCCGGCTCGCAAAAACCAAGTGTCCCAGCTCTCAAACACCAGGTGTCCCAGCTCTCAAATGCCAAGTGTCCCAGCGTCCAAATCCAAGTGTCCCCGCTCTCAATCCCCAAGTCTCCCAGTTCTCAAAAACCAAGTGTCCCAGCTTCCATACACCAAGTGTTCCAGCCACGAAAAGGAAGATTCCCAGCTTCCAAACAACAAATATCCCAGCTCTCAAACACGAAGAGGCCCAGCTACCAAACACCAAGTGTCCCAGCTCTCAAAAACCAATTGTCCCAGCTTCCAAACACCAAGTTTCCCAGCTTCCAAACGCCAAATGTCCCAGCTCAAAAACACCAAGTGTCCAAGCTCTCAAAAACCAATTGTCCCAGAGTCCAAACTCCAATTTTCCCAGCTTACAAACAGAAAGATGCACAGCTTTCATACACCAAATGTCCTCGATCTGAAAGACGAAGTGGCCTTGCTTCCAAAAACCAAATGTCCCAGCTTCCAAACACCAAATGTCCCAGCTTCCAAACACCAAATGTCCCAGCTTCCAAACACCAAGTGTCCCAGCTCTCAAACACCAAGTGTCCCAGATCTCAAACACGAAGTATCCCAGATTCCAAACACCAAGTGTCCCAGCTCTCAAACACCAAGAGTCCCAGCTCTCAAAAACCAATGTGTGCCCCCTGTTAAAAACCAAGTGTCCCAGATTCCAATCATCAAGTGTCCCAGCTTCCAAACACCAAATGCCCCATCTCTCAAATACCAAGTGTCCCGGATTCCAAACACTGTATGTCGCAGCACTCAAAGACCAAGTGTCCCAGCTTCCAAACACCAAGTTTCCCAGCGACCAAACACGAAGTGTCCCAGCTTCCAAAAACCTAATGTCCCAGCGCTCAAATAACAAGTGTCGCAGCTCCCAAACACCAAATGTCTCAGCTTCCAAACACGAAAAGTCCCAGCCCTCCTCAAACACCAAGACAACAAGCTTCCAAACACCAAATGTCCAGGCTCGCGAACACCAAGTGTCCCAGCCCTCAAAAACCAAGATTCCCAGAGTCCAAACGGCAAGTTTCCCAGCTTACAAACACGAAGATTCACAGCTTTCATACACCAAATGTCCCAGATCTGAAAGACGAAGTGGCCTTGATTCCAATCACCAAATGCCCCAGCTTCCAATCACCAAATGTCCAAGCTACCAAACACCAAGTGTCCCCCAGGTTCAAAATACCAAGTGTCCCAACTCTCAAACACCAAGTGCCCCTGCTCTCAATCACCAACTGGCCCACATCTCAAACATCAAGTGTCTCAGCTCTCAAGTACTAAAGGTCCCAGGTTCCAAACAGCAAGAGTCCCTGCTTCCATACAGCAAGAGTCCCACCTCTCAATCCCCAAGAGGCCGAGCTTACAAACACCAAGTGTCCCAGCCCACTAAAAGGAAGTGTCCCAGCTTCCAAACAACAAGTGTCCCAGCTCTCAAACACCAAGAGGCCCAGCTACCAAACACCAATTGTTCCTGCTCTCAAACACCAACTGTCCCAGCTCTCAAACAACAAGAGGCCCAGCTTCCAAAGACCAAGTGACACATCTCTTCAAGACTAATTGTCCCGGCTTCCAAGCAGCGAATGTCCCAGCTCCCAAACACCAAGTGTCCCTGCTCTCAAACACCAAGAGGGACAGCTTCCAAACACCAAATGGCCCGGCTTCCAAACACCAAATGTCACAGCTTCCACACACCAAATGCCCCATCTCTCAAATACCAAGTGTCCCGGATTCCAAACACTACGTGTCGCAGCACTCAAAGACCAAGTGTCCCAGCTTCCAAACACCAAGTGTCCCAGCGACCAAACACTAAGTGTCCCAGCTTCCAAAAACCTAATGTCCCAGGGCTCAAACAACAAGTGTCGCAGCTTCCAAACACCAAGTGTCCCAGCTCGCCAAGAGTAAGTGTCCCAGCTTCCAAACACCAAATGTCCCAGCTTCCAAACACCAAAAGTCCCAACTCTCAAACACCAAGTGTCCCAGCCCTCCTCAAACACCAAGTCTCCCAGCTTCCAAACACCAAATGTCCAGGCTCGCAAACACCAAGTGTCCCAGCCCTCAAAAACCAAGATTCCCAGAGTCCAAACAGCAAGTTTCCCAGCTTACAAACACGAAGATTCACAGCTTTCCTACACCAAATGTGCCAGATCTGAAAGACGAAGTGGCCATGATTCCAATCACCAAATGCCCCAGCTTCCAATCACCAAATGTCCAAGCTACCAAACACCAAGTGTCCCAGGTTCAAAATACCAAGTGTCCCAACTCTCAAACACCAAGTGCCCCAGCTCTCAAACACCAACTGGCCCACCTCTCAAACATCAATTGTCTCAGCTCTCAAGCACTAAATGTCCCAGGTTCCAAACAGCAAGAGTCCCTGATTCCATACACCAAAAGTCCCACCTCTCAAACCCCAAGCGGCCAAGCTTACAAACTCCAAGTGTCCCAGCCCACAAAAAGGAAGTGTCCCAGCTTCCAAACAACAAGTGTCCCAGCTCTCAAACACCAAGAGGCCCAGCTACCAAACACCAACTGTCCCTGCTATCAAACACCAACTGTCCCAGCTCTCAAACACCAAGAGGCCCAGCTTCCAAAGACCAAGTGACACATCTCTTCAAGACTAATTGTCCCGGCTTCCAAGCACAGAATGTCCCAGCTCCCAAACACCAAGTGTCCCTGCTCTCAAACACCAAGATGGACATCTTCCAAACACCAAATGGCCCGGCTTCCAAACAGCAAATGTCACGGCTTCCAAACACGAAATGTCCCAGCTTCCAAACACCAAGTGTCCCAGCTTCCCAACACCAAATGTCCCGCCTCTCAAACACTAAGTGTCCCAGCTTCCATACACCAAGTGTCCCAGCCCTCAAAGACCAAGTTTCCCAGCTTCCAAACACCAAATGTCCCGGCTCGCAAACACCAAGTGTCCCAGCTCTCAAAACCAGGTGTCCCAGCTCTCAAAGGCCATGTGTCCCAACGTCCAAATCCAAGTGTCCCCGCTCTCAAACACCAAGTGTCCCAGCTCTCAAACATCAAGTGTCCCTCCAGTCAAACACCAAATGTCCCAGATTCCAAACACCAAGTGTCCCAGCAACCAAAAACCACACGTCCCAGCTTCCAGACACCAAATGTCCCATCTCTCAAACACCAAGTGTCCCGGCTTCCAAACACTAAGTGGCTCAGTTTCGAAACACCAAATGTCCCTGCTTCCAAATTCCAAATGTCCCCGGTTCCAAAAACCAAATGTCCCAGCTTCCAAACACCAAGTCTCCCAGCTCTCAAACATGAGGTGTCCCAGCTCTCAAACACCAAGTGTCCCAGCTTCCAAACAGCAAGTGTTCCAGCTCTCAAACACCACGTCTCCGAGCTTCCAAACACCAAGAGTCCCAGCTTCCAAACACCTAATGTCCCAGCTCCGAAACACCAAGTGTCCCACATCTCAAACACCCACTGTTCCAGCTCTGAAACACCAATGTTCCGTGCTTCCAAACACCGTGTCCCAGCTTCCAAACACCAAGTGTCCCAGCTCTCAAAAACCAAGTGTCCCCGCTCTCGAACACCAAGTGTCCCACCTCTCAAACACCAAGTGGCCAGTTCCGAAACACCAAGTGTCCCAGCTTCCAAATACCAAGTGTCCCAGCTTCCAAACACCAAGTGTCCCAGCTCACAAACACCAAGTGTCCCAACTCTCAAAAACCAAGTGTCCCAGCTCTCAAACACCAAGCGTCCCAGCGTCCAAATCCAAGTGTCACAGCTTTCAATCACCAAGAATCCCAGCTCTCGAACACCCTGTGTCCCAGCTTCCAAACACCAAGTGTCCCTGCTCTCAAGCACCAAGAGGCCCAGTTTCCAAACACCACGTGTCCCAGCTTCCAAACACAAAATGTCCAGGCTCTCAAACACCAAGTATCCCAGCCCTCAAAAACCAAGTGACCCAGCTCTGAAAAGCCAGGTTTGCCACCTTTTAAAAACCAAGTGTCCCATCCATCAAAGACCAAGTTTCCGAGCTTCAAACACCAAATGTCCCGGCTCGCAAAAACCAAGTGTCCCAGCTCTCAAACACCAGGTGTCCCAGCTCTCAAATGCCAAGTGTCCCAGCGTCCAAATCCAAGTGTCCCCGCTCTCAATCCCCAAGTCTCCCAGTTCTCAAAAACCAAGTGTCCCAGCTTCCATACACCAAGTGTTCCAGCCACGAAAAGGAAGATTCCCAGCTTCCAAACAACAAATATCCCAGCTCTCAAACACGAAGAGGCCCAGCTACCAAACACCAAGTGTCCCAGCTCTCAAAAACCAATTGTCCCAGCTTCCAAACACCAAGTTTCCCAGCTTCCAAACGCCAAATGTCCCAGCTCAAAAACACCAAGTGTCCAAGCTCTCAAAAACCAATTGTCCCAGAGTCCAAACTCCAATTTTCCCAGCTTACAAACAGAAAGATGCACAGCTTTCATACACCAAATGTCCTCGATCTGAAAGACGAAGTGGCCTTGCTTCCAAAAACCAAATGTCCCAGCTTCCAAACACCAAATGTCCCAGCTTCCAAACACCAAATGTCCCAGCTTCCAAACACCAAGTGTCCCAGCTCTCAAACACCAAGTGTCCCAGATCTCAAACACGAAGTATCCCAGATTCCAATCATCAAGTGTCCCAGCTTCCAAACACCAAATGCCCCATCTCTCAAATACCAAGTGTCCCGGATTCCAAACACTGTATGTCGCAGCACTCAAAGACCAAGTGTCCCAGCTTCCAAACACCAAGTTTCCCAGCGACCAAACACGAAGTGTCCCAGCTTCCAAAAACCTAATGTCCCAGCGCTCAAATAACAAGTGTCGCAGCTCCCAAACACCAAATGTCTCAGCTTCCAAACACGAAAAGTCCCAGCCCTCCTCAAACACCAAGACAACAAGCTTCCAAACACCAAATGTCCAGGCTCGCGAACACCAAGTGTCCCAGCCCTCAAAAACCAAGATTCCCAGAGTCCAAACGGCAAGTTTCCCAGCTTACAAACACGAAGATTCACAGCTTTCATACACCAAATGTCCCAGATCTGAAAGACGAAGTGGCCTTGATTCCAATCACCAAATGCCCCAGCTTCCAATCACCAAATGTCCAAGCTACCAAACACCAAGTGTCCCCCAGGTTCAAAATACCAAGTGTCCCAACTCTCAAACACCAAGTGCCCCTGCTCTCAATCACCAACTGGCCCACATCTCAAACATCAAGTGTCTCAGCTCTCAAGTACTAAAGGTCCCAGGTTCCAAACAGCAAGAGTCCCTGCTTCCATACAGCAAGAGTCCCACCTCTCAATCCCCAAGAGGCCGAGCTTACAAACACCAAGTGTCCCAGCCCACTAAAAGGAAGTGTCCCAGCTTCCAAACAACAAGTGTCCCAGCTCTCAAACACCAAGAGGCCCAGCTACCAAACACCAATTGTTCCTGCTCTCAAACACCAACTGTCCCAGCTCTCAAACAACAAGAGGCCCAGCTTCCAAAGACCAAGTGACACATCTCTTCAAGACTAATTGTCCCGGCTTCCAAGCAGCGAATGTCCCAGCTCCCAAACACCAAGTGTCCCTGCTCTCAAACACCAAGAGGGACAGCTTCCAAACACCAAATGGCCCGGCTTCCAAACACCAAATGTCACAGCTTCCACACACCAAATGCCCCATCTCTCAAATACCAAGTGTCCCGGATTCCAAACACTACGTGTCGCAGCACTCAAAGACCAAGTGTCCCAGCTTCCAAACACCAAGTGTCCCAGCGACCAAACACTAAGTGTCCCAGCTTCCAAAAACCTAATGTCCCAGGGCTCAAACAACAAGTGTCGCAGCTTCCAAACACCAAGTGTCCCAGCTCGCCAAGAGTAAGTGTCCCAGCTTCCAAACACCAAATGTCCCAGCTTCCAAACACCAAAAGTCCCAACTCTCAAACACCAAGTGTCCCAGCCCTCCTCAAACACCAAGTCTCCCAGCTTCCAAACACCAAATGTCCAGGCTCGCAAACACCAAGTGTCCCAGCCCTCAAAAACCAAGATTCCCAGAGTCCAAACAGCAAGTTTCCCAGCTTACAAACACGAAGATTCACAGCTTTCCTACACCAAATGTGCCAGATCTGAAAGACGAAGTGGCCATGATTCCAATCACCAAATGCCCCAGCTTCCAATCACCAAATGTCCAAGCTACCAAACACCAAGTGTCCCAGGTTCAAAATACCAAGTGTCCCAACTCTCAAACACCAAGTGCCCCAGCTCTCAAACACCAACTGGCCCACCTCTCAAACATCAATTGTCTCAGCTCTCAAGCACTAAATGTCCCAGGTTCCAAACAGCAAGAGTCCCTGATTCCATACACCAAAAGTCCCACCTCTCAAACCCCAAGAGGCCAAGCTTACAAACTCCAAGTGTCCCAGCCCACAAAAAGGAAGTGTCCCAGCTTCCAAACAACAAGTGTCCCAGCTCTCAAACACCAAGAGGCCCAGCTACCAAACACCAATTGTCCCTGCTATCAAACACCAACTGTCCCAGCTCTCAAACACCAAGAGGCCCAGCTTCCAAAGACCAAGTGACACATCTCTTCAAGACTAATTGTCCCGGCTTCCAAGCACAGAATGTCCCAGCTCCCAAACACCAAGTGTCCCTGCTCTCAAACACCAAGATGGACATCTTCCAAACACCAAATGGCCCGGCTTCCAAACAGCAAATGTCACGGCTTCCAAACACGAAATGTCCCAGCTTCCAAACACCAAGTGTCCCAGCTTCCTAACACCAAATGTCCCGCCTCTCAAACACTAAGTGTCCCAGCTTCCAAACACCAAGTGTCCCAGCCCTCAAAGACCAAGTTTCCCAGCTTCCAAACACCAAATGTCCCGGCTCGCAAACACCAAGTGTCCCAGCTCTCAAAACCAGGTGTCCCAGCTCTCAAAGGCCATGTGTCCCAACGTCCAAATCCAAGTGTCCCCGCTCTCAAACACCAAGTGTCCCAGCTCTCAAACATCAAGTGTCCCTCCAGTCAAACACCAAATGTCCCAGATTCCAAACACCAAGTGTCCCAGCAACCAAAAACCACACGTCCCAGCTTCCAGACACCAAATGTCCCATCTCTCAAACACCAAGTGTCCCGGCTTCCAAACACTAAGTGGCTCAGTTTCGAAACACCAAATGTCCCTGCTTCCAAATTCCAAATGTCCCCGGTTCCAAAAACCAAATGTCCCAGCTTCCAAACACCAAGTCTCCCAGCTCTCAAACATGAGGTGTCCCAGCTCTCAAACACCAAGTGTCCCAGCTTCCAAACAGCAAGTGTTCCAGCTCTCAAACACCACGTCTCCGAGCTTCCAAACACCAAGAGTCCCAGCTTCCAAACACCTAATGTCCCAGCTCCGAAACACCAAGTGT
The DNA here is from genome assembly GCA_026770705.1 of Isurus oxyrinchus. NCBI lineage: Eukaryota > Metazoa > Chordata > Chondrichthyes > Lamniformes > Lamnidae > Isurus > Isurus oxyrinchus. The sequence continues at coordinate 677,589 of JANJGN010000270.1, read as the reverse complement.
CCCACATCTCAAGCACCCACTGTTCCAGCTCTGAAACACCAATGTTCCGTGCTTCCAAACACCGTGTCCCAGCTTCCAAACACCAAGTGTCCCAGCTCTCAAAAACCAAGTGTCCCCGCTCTCGAACACCAAGTGTCCCACCTCTCAAACACCAAGTGGCCAGTTCCGAAACACCAAGTGTCCCAGCTTCCAAATACCAAGTGTCCCAGCTTCCAAACACCAAGTGTCCCAGCTCACAAACACCAAGTGTCCCAACTCTCAAAAACCAAGTGTCCCAGCTCTCAAACACCAAGCGTCCCAGCGTCCAAATCCAAGTGTCACAGCTTTCAATCACCAAGAATCCCAGCTCTCGAACACCCTGTGTCCCAGCTTCCAAACACCAAGTGTCCCTGCTCTCAAGCACCAAGAGGCCCAGTTTCCAAACACCACGTGTCCCAGCTTCCAAACACAAAATGTCCAGGCTCTCAAACACCAAGTATCCCAGCCCTCAAAAACCAAGTGACCCAGCTCTGAAAAGCCAGGTTTGCCACCTTTTAAAAACCAAGTGTCCCATCCATCAAAGACCAAGTTTCCGAGCTTCAAACACCAAATGTCCCAGCTCGCAAAAACCAAGTGTCCCAGCTCTCAAACACCAGGTGTCCCAGCTCTCAAATGCCAAGTGTCCCAGCGTCCAAATCCAAGTGTCCCCGCTCTCAATCCCCAAGTCTCCCAGTTCTCAAAAACCAAGTGTCCCAGCTTCCATACACCAAGTGTTCCAGCCACGAAAAGGAAGATTCCCAGCTTCCAAACAACAAATATCCCAGCTCTCAAACACGAAGAGGCCCAGCTACCAAACACCAAGTGTCCCAGCTCTCAAAAACCAATTGTCCCAGCTTCCAAACACCAAGTTTCCCAGCTTCCAAACACCAAATGTCCCGGCTCGCAAAAACCAAGTGTCCCACGTCTCACACACCAGGTGTCCCAGATCTCAAACGCCAACTGTCCCAGCGTCCAAATCCAAGTGACCCTACTCTGAATCCCCAAGTCTCCCAGTTCTCAAAAACCAAGTGTCCCAGCTTCCATACACCAAGTGTTCCAGCTCTAAAACACCAAGAGTCCCAGATTCCAAACCCCACGTGTCCAAGCTCTCAAAAACCAAGAGTCCCAACTCTCAAACATCAACTGTCCCAGCTTCCAAACACTAAATATCCCAGCTCCCAAACACCAAATGTCCCAGCTCTCAAACATCAAATGTCCCAGGTCTCAAATACCCAGTGTCCTAGCTACCAAACACCAAATGTCAAGGCTTCCAAACAAATAATGTCCCGGCTCCCAAAGAGCACGTGTGCTAGCTTACTAACACCAAATGTCCCAGCTCTCAAATAACAAGTGTCCCAGTTCTCAAACACCAACTTTTCCAGCTCTCAAGCACCAAGTGTCCCAGCTTCTAAACACCAATTGTCCCAGATTCCAAACACCAAATGTCCCAGCGCTCAACCAGCAAGTGACCCAGCCGACAGAAACGAAGTGTACCAGCTCCCAAACACCAAATGTCCCAGCTCTCAAACACCAAGTGTCCCAGCTCTCAAACACCAGGAGGCCCAGCTACCAAACACCAAGTGTCCCAGCTCTAAAACACCAACTGTCCCAGCTCTCAAATACCAAGAGGCCCAGATTCCAAAGACCATATGACCCATCTCTTCAAGACTAAGAGTCCCGGCTTCCAAACACCAAATGTCCCAGCTCCCAAACACCAAGTGTCCCTGCTCTCAAAGACCAAGAGGGACAGCTTCCAAACACCAAATGGCCCGGCTTCCAAACACCAAATGTCGCGGCTTCCAAACACCAAGTGTCGCAGCTCTCAAAAACCAAGAGTCCCAACTCTCAATCACCAAGTGCCCCAGCTCTCAAACACCAACTGTCCAATCTCTCAAACATCAAATGACTCAGCTCTCAAGCACTAAATGTCCCAGGTTCCAAACACCAAGAGTCCCTGCTTCCATACACCAAGAGTCCCACCTCTCAAACCCCAAGAGGCCGAGCTTACAAACACCAACTGTCCCAGCCCACTAAAAGGAAGTGTCCCAGCTTCCAAACAACAAGTATCCCAGCTCTCAAACACGAAGAGGCCCAGCTACCAAACACCAAGTGTCCCAGCTCTCAAAAACCAACTGTCCCAGCTCTCAAACACCAAGTTTCCCAGCTTCCAAACACCAAATGTCCCGGCTCGCAAAAACCAAGTGTCCCAGCTCTCAAACACCAGGTGTCCCAGCTCTCAAACGCCAACTGTCCCAGCGTCCAAATCCAAGTGTCCCCGCTCTCAATCCCCAAGTCTCCCAGTTCTCGAAAACCAAGTGTCCCTGCTTCCATACACCAAGTGTTCCAGCTCTCAAACACCAAGAGTCCCAGATTCCAAACCCCACGTGTCCAAGCTCTCAAAAACCAAGAGTCCCAGCTCTCAAACAGCAACTCTCCCACCGTCCAAACACTAAGTATCCCACCTCCCAAACACCAAATGTCCCAGCTCTCAAACATCAAATGTCCCAGGTCTCAAATACCAAGTGTCCTAGCTACCAAACACCAAATGTCAAGACTTCCAAACAAATAATGTCCCGGCTCCCAAACACCACGTGTGCTAGCTTACTAACACCAAATGTCCCAGCTCTCAAACACCAAGTGCCCCAGCTCTCAAACACCAAGAGGCCCAGCTACCAAACACCAAGTGTCCCAGCTCTCAAACACCAACTTTCCCAGCTCTCAAATACCAAGAAGCCCAGCTTCCAAAGACCATATGACCCATCTCTTCAAGACTAAGAGTCCCGGCTTCCAAACACCAAATGTCCCAGCTCCCAAACACCAAGTGTCCCTGCTCTCAAAGACCAAGAGGGACAGCTTCCAAACACCAAATGGCCCGGCTTCCAAACACCAAATGTCGTGGCTTCCAAACACCAAGTGTCCCAGCTCTCAAAAACCAAGAGTCCCAACTCTCAATCACCAAGTGCCCCAGCTCTCAAACACCAACTGTCCCATCTCTCAAACATCAAATGACTCAGCTCTCAAGCACTAAATGTCCCAGGTTCCAAACACCAAGAGTCCCTGCTTCCATACACCAAGAGTCCCACCTCTCAAACCCCAAGAGGCCGAGCTTACAAACACCAACTGTCCCAGCCCACTAAAACGAAGTGTCCCAGCTTCCAAACAACAAGTATCCCAGCTCTCAAACACCAAGACGCCCAGCTACCAAACACCAAGTGTCCCTGCTCTCAAACACCAAGAGGGAAAGCTTCCAAACACCAAATGTCCCAGCTCCCAAACACCAAGTGTCCAGGCTCTCAAAAAACAAGTGTCCCAGAGTCCAAACTCCAATTTTCCCAGCTTACAAACACGAAGATTCACAGCTTTCATCCACCAAATGTCCCCGATCTGAAAGGTGAACTGGCCTTGTTTCCAAACAACAAATGTCCCAGCTTCCAAACACCAAATGTCCCATCGTCCAAACACCAAATGTCCCAGATTCCAAACACCAAGTTTTCCAGCTCTCAAACACCAAGAGTCCCAGCTTCCAAAGAGCAAGTGTGCCACCTCTCAAACACCAAGTGTCCCAAATCTCCAACACGAAGTTTCCCAGCTTCCAAACACCAAGTGTCCCAGCTCTCAAACACAAAGTGTTCCAGCTCTCAAACACCAAGAGTCCCAGCTGTCAAACACCAAAAGACCCAGCTCTCAAACACCAGGTGTGCCACATATTAAACACCAAGTATCCCAGATTCCAAACACCAAGTGTCCCAGCTTGTAAACGCCATACGTCCTAGCTGCCAAAATCCAAATGTCCCATCTCTCAAACACCAAGTGTCCCGGCTTCCAAACACGAAGTGACCCAGCTCTCAAACATCAAGTTTCCCAGCGTCCAAACACTAAGTGTCCCAGCTTCCAAAAACCTAATGTCTCAGTGCTCAAACACCAAGTGTCCCATCTCTTCAAGACTAAGTGTCCCAGCATCCAAACACCAAATGTCCCAGCTTCCAAACACCAAATGTCCCAGCTCTCTAAAACCAAGTGTCCAAGAGTCCAAACTCCTATTTTCCTAGCTTACAAACACGAAGATTAACAGCTTGCATACACCAACTGTCCCCGATCTGAAAGACGAAGAGGCCTTGCTTCCAAACACCAAATGTCCCAGCTTCCAAACACCAAATTTCCCAGCTTCCAAACACCAAATGTCCAAGCTTCCAAACACCAAGTGCCCCAAAACTCAAACACCAAGAGTCCCAGCTTCCAAGGCGCAAGTGTGCCACCTCTCAAACTCCAAGAGTCCCATCTCTTCAAGACAAAGTGGCCCAGCTTCCAAACACCAAGTGCTCCAGCTCTCAAAAACCAAGTGTCCCAGCTTCCAAACACCAGGTGTCCCAGCTTGCAAACACCAAGTGTCCCAGCTCTCAAACACCAAGTGTCCCACCTCTCAAACACCAAGTGCCCAGCTCCGAAACACGAGGTGCCCAGGTCTCAAGCACCAAGAGTCCCAGCTTCCAAGCGCCAATTGTCCCAGCTTCCAAACACCAAATGTCCCAGCTTCCAAACACCAAATGTCCAAGCTTCCAAACACCAAGTGCCCCAAAACTCAATCATCAAGAGTCCCAGCTTCCAAAGTGCAAGTGTGCCACCTCTCAAAATCCAAGTGTCCCTCCTTTCAAACACCAATTGTCCCAGATTCCAAACACCACGTGTCCCAGCATCCAAACAGCAATCGTCCCAGCTTCCAAACACCAAATGTCCCATCTCTCAAACACCAAGTGTCGCGGCTTCCAAACACTAAGTGTCCCAGTTTCGAAACACCAAATGTCCCTGCTTCCAAACACCAAATGACCCCAGTTCCAAACACCAAATGTCCCAGCTCCCAAAAACCAAGTCTCCCAGTTCTCAAACATGAGGTGTCACAGCTCTCAACACCAAGTGTCCCAGCTTCCAAACACCAAGTGTCCCATCTTCCAAACACCTAATGTCCCAGCTCTCAAACACCCACTGTTCCAGCTCTGAAACACCAAGTGTCCCTGTTTCCAAACACCAAGTGTCCCAGCTTCCAAACACCAAGTGTTCCAGCTCTGAAACACCAAGTGTCCCTGTTTCCAAACACCAAGTGTCCCAGCTTCCAAACACCAAGTGTTCCAGCTCGCAAAAACAAAGTGTCCCAGCTTCCAAACACCAAGTGTCCTAGCGTCCAAACACAAAGTATCCCAGCTTCCAAACACCAAATGTACCAGAACTCAAACAGCAAGTGACCCAGCCCACAAAAACGAAAGTGTACCAGCTCCAAAACACCAAATGTCCCAGCTCTCAAACATCAAGTGTCCCAGCTCTCAAGCACCAAGAGGCCCAGCTTCCAAACACAAGAGTCCCAGCTTCGAAACAACAAATGTCCCGGCTCTCAAACACGAAGTATCCCAGCCCTCAAACACGAAGTGTCCCAGCCCTCAAACCCCAAGTTTCCCAGCTTCCAAACACCAAATGTCACGGCTCGCAAAAACCAAGTGTCCCAGCTCTCAAACACCAGGTGACCCAGCCCCCAAACACCAAGTGTCACTGCTCTCAAACACCAAGAGAGACAGCTTCCAAACACCAAGTGTCCTGGCTCTCAAAAACCAAGTGTCCCAGAATTCAAACTCCAATTTTCCCAGCTTACAAACACGAAGATTCACAGCTTTCATCCACCAAATGTCCCCGATCTGAAAGGTGAAGTTGCCTTGCTTCCAAACAACTAATGTCCCAGCTTCCAAACACCAAATGTCCCAGCTTCCAAACACCAAATGTCCCAGATTCCAAACACCAAATGTTCCAGCTCTCAAACACCAAGAGTCCCAGCTTCCAAAGAGCAAGTGTGCCACCTCTCAAACACCAAGTGTCCCAAATCTCAAACACGAAGTTTCCCAGCTTCCAAACACCAGGTGTCCCAGCTCTCAAACACCAAGTGTCCCTGTTTCCAAACACCAAAGGTCCCAGCTTCCAAACACCAAGTGTCCAACCTCTCAAACACCAAGAGTCCCAGCTCTCAAACACCAAAAGTCCCAGCTCTCAAACACCAGGTGTGCCACATATTAAACACCAAGTGTCCCAGATTCCAAACACCAAGTGTCCCAGCTTCTAAACGCCATACGTCCTAGCTGCCAAAATCCAAATGTCCCATCTCTCAAACACCAAGTGTCCCGGCTTCCAAACACGAAGTGTCCCAGCTCTCAAACGTCAAGTTTCCCAGCGTCCAAACACTAAGTGTCCCAGCTTCCAAAAACCTAATGTCTCCGTGCTCAAACACCAAGTGTCCCATCTCTTCAAGACTAAGTGTCCCAGCTTCCAAACACCAAATGTCCCAGCTTCCAAACACCAAATGTCCCAGCTCTCTAAAACCAAGTGTCCAAGAGTCCAAACTCCTATTTTCCTAGCTTACAAACACGAAGATTAACAGCTTGCATACACCAACTGTCCCAAATATGAAAGACGAAGAGGCCTTGCTTCCAAACACCAAATGTCCCAGCTTCCAAACACCAAATGTCCCAGCTTCCAAACACCAAATGTCCAAGCTTCCAAACACCAAGTGCCCCAACACTCAAATACCAAGAGTCCCAGCTTCCAAGGCGCAAGTGTGCCACCTCTCAAACTCCAAGAGTCCCATCTCTTCAAGACAAAGTGGCCCAGCTTCCAAACACCAAGTGCTCCAGCTCTCAAAAACCAAGTGTCCCAGCTTCCAAACACCAGGTGTCCCAGCTTGCAAACACGAAGTGTCCCAGCTCTCAAACACCAAGTGTCCCACCTCTCAAACACCAAGTGCCCAGCTCCGAAACACGAGGTGCCCAGGTCTCAAGCACCAAGTGTCCCAGATTCCAAAGCGCCAAGTGTCCCAGCTTCCAAACACCAAATGTCCTTGCTCTCAAACACCAAATGTCCCAGTTCTCAAAAACCAAGTGTCCAAGAGTCCAAACTCCTATTTTCCCAGCTTACAAACACGAAGATTAACAGCTTTCATACACCAAATGTCCCCGATCTGAAAGACGAAGTGGCCTTGCTTCCTAACACCAAATGTCCCAGCTTCCAAACACCAAATGCCCCAGCTTCCAAACACCAAATATCAAAGCTTCCAAACACCAAGTGTCCCAAAACTCAAACACCAAGAGTCCCAGCTTCCAAAGCGCAAGTGTGCCACCTCTCAAACTCCAAGTGTCCCTCCTCTCAAACACCAAGTTTCCCTGATTCCAAACACCACGTGTCCCAGCTTCCAAACAGCAAATGTCCCAGCTTCCATAAACCAAATGTCCCATCTCTCAAACACCAAGTGTCGCGGCTTCCAAACACTAAGTGTCCCAGTTTCGAAACACCAAATGTCCCTGCTTCCAAACACCAAATGTCCCCGGTTCCAACACCAAATGTCCCAGCTCCCAAACACCAAGTCTCCCAGCTCTAAAACATGAGGTATCACAGCTCTCAAACACCAAGTGTCCCAGCTCTCAAACACCAAGTGTTCTCCTCTCAAACACCAATTGTCCCAGATTCCAAACACCACGTGTCCCAGCTTCCAAACAGCAATCGTCCCAGCTTCCAAACACCAAATGTCCCATCTCTCGAACACCAAGTGTCGCGGATTCCAAACAGTAATTGTCCCACTTTCGAAATGTCCCTGCTTCCAAACACCAAATGTCCCCGGTTCCAAACACCAAATGTCCCAGCTCCCAAATACCAAGTGTCCCAGTTCTCAAACATGAGGTGTCACAGCTCTCAACACCAAGTGTCCCAGCTTCCAAACACCAAGTGTCCCAGCTTCCAAACAGCTAATGTTCCATCTCCCAAACACCAAGTGTCCCACATCTCAAACACACACTGTTCCAGCTCTGAAACACCAAGTGTCCCTGCTGCCAAGCACCAGGTGTCCCAGCTTCCAAACACCAAGTGCTCCAGCTCTCAGAAACCAAGTGACCCAGCTTCCAAACACCAGGTGTCCCAGCTTGCTAAAACCAAGTGTCCCAGCTCTCAAACACCAAGTGTCCCACCTCTCAAACACCAAGTGCCCAGCTCCGAAACATGAGTTGCCCAGGTCTCAAGCACCAAGTGTCCCAGATTCCAAAGCGCCAAGTGTCCCAGCTTCCAAACACCAAATGTCCTTGCTCTCAAACACCAAATGTCCCAGTTCTCAAAAACCAAGTGTCCAAGAGTCCAAACTCCTATTTTCCCAGCTTACGAACACGAAGATTAAGAGCTTTCATACACCAAATGTCCCGATCTGAAAGACGAAGTGGCCTTGCTTCCTAACACCAAATGTCCCAGCTTCCAAACACCAAATGCCCCAGCTTCCAAACACCAAATATCAAAGCTTCCAAACACCAAGTGTCCCAAAACTCAAACACCAAGAGTCCCAGCTTCCAAAGCGCAAGTGTGCCACCTCTCAATCTCCAAGTGTCCCTCCTCTCAAACACCAAGTGTCCCTGATTCCAAACACCTCGTGTCCCAGCTTCCAAACAGCAAACGTCCCAGCTTCCATAAACCAAATGTCCCATCTCTCAAACACCAAGTGTCGCGTCTTCCAAACACTAAGTGTCCCAGTTTCGAAACAACAAATGTCCCTGCTTCCAAACACCAAATGTCCCCGGTTCCAAACACCAAATGTCCCAGCTCCCAAACACCAAGTCTCCCAGCTCTCAAACATGAGGTATCACAGCCCTCAAGCACCAAATGTCCCAGCTCTCAAACACCGTGTCCCTCCTCTCAAACACCAATTGTCCCAGATTCCAAAAACCACGTGTCCCAGCTTCCAAACAGCAATCGTCCCAGCATCCAAACACCCAATGTCCCATCTCTCGAACGCCAAGTGTCGCGGCTTCCAAACACTAAGTGTCCCACTTTCGAAACACCAAATGTCCCTGCTTCCAAACACCAAATGTCCCCGGTTCCAAACACCAAATGTCCCAGCTTCCAAACACCAAGTGTCCCAGTTCTCAAACATGAGTTGTCACAGCTCTCAACACCAAGTGTCCCAGCTTCCAAACACCAAGTGTCCCAGCTTCCAAACAGCTAACGTTCCATCTCTCAAACACCAAGTGCCCACATCTCAAACACACACTGTTCCAAGTGTCCCTCCTGCCAAACACCAGTTGTTCCAGCTTCCAAACACCAAGTGCTCCAGCTCTCAAAAGCCATGTGTCCCAGCTTCCAAACACCAGGTGTCCCAGCTTGCAAACACGAAGTGTCCCAGCTCTCAAACACCAAGTGTCCCACCTCTCAAACACCAAGTGCCCTGCTCCGAAACACGAGGTGCCCAGGTCTCAAGCACCAAGTGTCCCAGATTCCAAGCGCCAAGTGTCCCAGCTTCCAAAATCCAAATGTTTTGGTTCGCAAACATGATGTGACCCAGCCCTCAAACACCAAGTTTCCCAGCTTCCAAACACCAAACGTCCCGACTCTCAAAACCAAGTGTCCCAGGCGTCAAACACCAAGTTTCCCAGCTTCCAACGACCAAATGCCCCAGCTCCCAAACACCAAGTGTCCCAGCTTCCAAACACCAAACGTCCCTGCTCTCAAACACCAAGTGTCCCAATCCTCAAACACGAAAAGTTCCAGCATTCAACCGCCAGGAGGCCCAGCTTCCAAACACCAAGTGGCCCAGCTTCCAAACACCAAATGTCCCAGCTTCCAAACATCAAATGTCCCGGCTGTCAAACACCAAGTGTCCCAGCCGTCAAACACGAGGTGTCCCTGCTCTCAAACGCCAGGTGTGCCACCTATTAAACACCAAATGACCCAGCACTCAAACAACAAGTTTCCCAGCTTCCAAACACCAAATGCCCTGGCTCAGAAAAACCAAGTGTCCCAGCTCTCAAACACCAGGTGTCCCAGGTCTCAAACACCAAGTGTCCCAGCTCTCAAGCACCAAGAGGCCCAGCTTCCAAACACCAAGTGACCCAGCTTCCAAACACCAAATGTCCCGGCTCTCAAACACGAAGTATCCCAGCCCTCAAACACGAAGTTTCCCACCTCTCGAAAACCAAGTGTGCCACTTATTAAACACGGTGTCCCAGCCCTCAAACACCAAGTTTCCCACCTTCCAAACACCAAATGTCACGGCTCGCAAAAACCAAGTGTCCATGCTCACAAACACCAAGAGGGACAGCTTCCAAGCACCAAAAGGCCCGGCTTCCAAACACCAAATGTCCCAGCTTCCAAAACACCAAATGTCCCAGCTCCCAAACACCAAGTGTCCCAGCATCGAAACAAGAAGTGTCCCAGCTTCCAAACACCAAATGTCCCAGCTCCCAAACACCAAGTGTCCAGGCTCTCAAAAACGAAGTGTCCCAGAGTCCAAACTCCAATTTTCCCAGCTTACAAACAAGAAGATTCACACCTTTCATACCCCAAATATCCCCGATCTGAAAGAAGACGTGGCCTTGCTTCCAAACACCAAATGTCCCAGTTTCGAAACACCAAATGTCCCAGCTTCCAAACACCAAATGTCCCAGCTTCCAAAGACCAAGTGTCCCAACTCTCAAACACCAAGAGTCCCAGCTTCCAAAGCGCAAGTGTGCTACCTCTCAAACACCAAGTGTCCCAGATCTCAAACACGAAGTTTCCCAGCTTCCAAACATCAAGTGTCCCAGCTCTCAAACACAATGTGTTCCAGCTCTCAAACGCCAAGTGTCCCAGCTTCCAAACACCAGGTGTCCCAGCTTCCAAACATCAAGTGTCCCAGCGCTCAAACACCAAGTGTCCCAGCTCTCAAACACCAAGATTCCCAGCTTCCAAAGCGCACGTGTGCCACCTCTCAAACACCAAGTGTCCCTGATATCAAACACGAAGTGTCCCAGCTTCCAAACACCAAGTGTCCCAGCTTCCAAACACCAAGTGCCCCAGCTCGCAAACACCAAGAGTCCCAGCTCTCAAAAACCAAGATTCACAGCTCTCAAACACCAAGCGTCCCAGCTCTCAAACACCAAGTGTCCCAGCTCTCAAACACCAAGAGTCCCAGCTCTCAAACACCAAGTGTGCCACCTGTTAAACACCAAGTGTCCCAGATTCCAAACACCAAGTGTCCCAGCTTCCAAACACCAAACGTCCCAGCTTCCAAACACCAAATGTCCCATCTCTCAAACACCAAATGTCCAGCCTCGCAAACACCATGTCTCCCAGCCCTCAAACACCAAGTGTCCCAGTGTCCAAACTCCAATTTTCCCAGCTTACAAACACGAAGATTCACAGTTTTCATACACCAAATGTCCCAGCTCTGAAAGACGAAGTTGCCTTGCTTCCAAACACCAAATACCCCAGCTTCCAATCACCAAATGTCCAAGCTTCAACAAACCAAGTGTCCCAGGTTCCAAACACCAAGTGTCCCAGCTCTCAAACACCAAGAGTCCCAGCTCTCAAACACCGAATGTCCCAGCTTCCAAACACCGAGGTTCCCAGCTCCCAAACACGAAATGTCCCAGCTTCCAAACACCAAGTGTCCCAGGTTCCAAACACCAAGTGTCCCAGCTCTACAAGACAAAGATTCCCAGCTTCCTAACACCAAGTGTCCCAGCTCTACAAGACAAAGATTCCCAGCTTCCAAACACCAAGTGTCCCAGCCTCCAAACACCAAATGTCCCGGCTCGCAAACACCAAGTCTCCCTGCCCTCAAACAACAAGAGTCCCAGAGGCCAAACAGCAAGTTTCCCAGCTTACAAACACGGAGATTCACAGCTTTCATACACCAAATGACCCAAATCTGAAAGACGAAGTGGCCTTGCTTCCAAACACCAAATGCCCCTGCTTCCAATCACCAAACGTCCAAGCTTCCAAAAACCAATTGTCCCAGGTTCCAAACACCAGGTGTCCCAGCTCTCAAACACCAAGAGTCCCAGCTCTCAAACACCAAATGTCCCAGCGTCCGAACACCGCGTTTCCCAGCTTCCAAACACGAAATGTCCCAGCTTCCAAAGACCAAATTTCCCAGCTTCCAATCACTAAGTGTCCCAGCTTCCAAACACCAAGTGTCCCAGCTTCCAAACACCAAGTGTCCCAACTATCAAAAACCATGAGTCCCAGCTCTCAAACACCAAGTGTCCCACGTCTCAAACACCAAGAGTCTCAGCTCTCAAGCACTAAATGTCCCAGGTTCCAAACACCAAGAGTCCCTGCTTCCAAACACCATGAGTCCCAGCCCCCAAACTCCAAGAGTCCCAGCTTCCAAACAACAAGTGTCCCAGCTCTCAAACACCAAGAGGCCCAGCTTCCAAACACCAGGTGTCCAAGCTTCCAAACACCAAATGCACCGGCATTCAAACACCAGGTGTCCCTGCTCTCAAACACCAAGTTTCCCAGCTTCCAAACAGCAAATGTCCCGGCTCGCAAACACCAAGTGTCCCAGCTCTCAAACACCAGGTGTCCCAGCTCTCAAACGCCAAATGTCCCAGTGTCAAAATCCAAGTGTCCCCGCTCTCAAACACCAAGTGTCCCAGCTCTCAAACACCAAGTGTCCCACCTCTCAAACATTAAGTGCCCCGGATTCCCAACACCAAGTGTCCCAGCTTCCAAGCACCAAACGTCCCAGCTTCCAAACACCAAATGTCCCATCTCTCAACAACCAAGTGTCCCCGCTTTAAAACACTAAGTGCCCCAGTTTCGAAGGACCTAATGTCCCTGCTTCCAAAAAGCAAATGTCCCCGGTTCCAAACACCAAATGTCCCAGCTCCCAAACACCAAATCTTCCAGCTCTCAAACATGAGGTGTCTCAGCTCTCAAACAGCAAGTGTCCCAGCGTCCGAAACCCAGTATCCCCGCTCTCAATCACCAAGTCCCCCAGCTCTCCAGCACCATGTGTCCCTGCTTCAATACACTAAGCGTTCCAGCTCTCAAACACCAAGAGTCCCTGCTTCCAAACTCCACGGGTCCCAGCTCTCAAGAACCCATGTGTCCCACCATACTAACACCAAATGTCCCAGCTCTCAAATAACAAGCGTCCCAGTTCTCAAACACCAACTGTTCCAGCTCTCAAACAGCAAGTGTCCCAGCTTCCAAGCACCAAGTGCCCCAGCTTCCAAACACCAAATGTCCCAGCGCTCAAACAGCAAGTGACCTAGCCCACAAAAACGAAGTGTACCAGCTCCCAAAGACCAAATGTCCCAGCTCTCAAACACCAACTAATCCAGCTCTCAAACACCAAGAGACCCAGCTTCCAAAGACCAAGTGATCCAGCTCTCCAAGACTAAGTGTCCCTGCTCCCAAACACCAAATGACCCAGCTCCCAAACACAAAGTGTCCCTACTTTCAAACACCAAGAGGCACAGCTTCCAAACAGCAAGTGTCGCAGCTCTTTAGCACCAAATGTCCCAGTTCTCAAACACCAAGTGTCCCAGTTCTCAAACACCAAGTGTCCCAGGTCTCAAACACCAAATGCTCCAGCTCTCAAACACCAAGTGTCTCAGCTCTCAAACACCAAATGACTCGGCTTCCAAACACCAAATGTCCCAGCTCCCAAAAACCAAGGGTCCCAGCTCTCAAAGACCAAGTGTCCCAGCTCTCAAACACCAAATGTCCCAGCTTCCAAACACCAAATGACCCAGCTCCCAAACACCAAGTGCCGCAGCTTCCAAAAACCAAGTGTCCCAGAGGCCAAACACCACGTTTCCCAGCTTACAAACACGAAGATTCAGAGCTTTAATACACCAAATGTCCCCGATCTGAAAGACGAAGTGGCCTTGCTCCCAAACACCAAATGTCCCACCTTCCAAACACCAAATGTCCCAGCTTCCAAACAGCAAATATCCCAGCTTCCAAACACCAAGTGTCCCAACTCTCAAACACCAAGTTTACCAGTTTCCAAACACCAAGTGTCTCAGCTCTCAAACACGAAGAGTCCCAGCTCTCAAACACCAAGTGTCCAGGCTCTCAAACACCAAGTGTGCCAGCTATTAAACACAAAGTGTCCCAGATTCCAAACACCAAGTGTCCCTGCTTGCAAACACCAAACGTCCCAGCTTCCAAACACCAAATGTCCCATCTCTCAAACAGCAAGTGTTCCGGCTTCCAAACACCAAGTGTTCCTGCTCTCAAAAACCAACTGTTCAAGCTCTCCAACAGCCTGTGTCTCAGGTCTCAAACACGAAGAGTCCCAACTTCCAAACACCAAGATTCCCAGCTCTCAAACACCAAGTGTCCCAGCTCTCAAACACCAAGTGTCCCAGCTCTCAAACACCAAGTGTCGCACCTCTCAAACACCAAGTGTCCCAGCGCCAAAACACCAGGTGTCCCAGGTCTCAAGCACCAGGTGACCCAGCTTCAAAGCGCCAAGTGTCCCAGCTTCCAAGCACCAAATGACCCAACTCACAAAAACCATGTGTCCCAGCTCTCAAACACCAAGTATCCAACCTTCCAAACACCATGAGTCCCAGGTCTCAAAAACAAATTGTCCATGCTCTGAAAGACTTAGAGCCCCAGCTTCCAAACGCCAAGTGTCCAAGCTTCCAAACACCAACTGTCCCAGCTCTCAAACACCAGGTGTCCCAGCTGTCAAACACCAGGTGTCCCAGCTCTCAAACACCAAATGTCCCAGCTTCCAAACACCAAATGTCTCAGTGTCCAAACACCAAGTGTCCCAGCCCTCAAACACCAAGTGTCCCAGATCTCAAACACCAAGTGCCCCAGCTCTCAAACACCAAGTATCCCAGATCTCAAGCACCAAGTGTCCCAGCTTCCAAACACCAGGTGTCCCTGCTCTCAAACACCAAGAGTCCCAGCTCTCAAACACCAAGAGTCCCAGCTCTCAACCGGCAAGTGTATCAGCGATTAAACACAAATTGTCCCAGATTCCAAACACCAAGTGTCCCAGCTTCCAAACACCAAACATCCCAGCTTCCAAACACCAAGTGTCCCAGCTCTCCAACACCAGGTGTCGCAGTTTGCAAACACCAAGATTCCCAGCTCTCCGACAACAAGTGTCCCAGCTTCCAAACACCAAGTGTCCCAGCGATCCAAAACCAAGTGTCCCAGGTTCCAAACACCAACGGTCCCAGCTCTCAAACATCAAGTGTCTCAGATCTCTAGCACCAAGTGTCCCAGCTTCCAAACACCAAGTGTCCCAGATCTCAAACACCAAAAGTTCTAGCGTCCAAAAACCAAGTGTCCCAGCTTCCAACCAGCAAGTGTCCCAGCTCACCAACCCCAAGTGTCCCAGGTCTCAAACGCCAGGTTTGCCAGCGATTAAACACAAATTGTCCCAGATTCCAAACACCAAGTGTCCCAGCTTCCAAACACCAAACGTCCCAGCTTCCAAGCACCAAACGTCCCATCTCTCAAACAGCACGTCTCCCAGCTTCCAAACACCAAATGTCCCGGCTCTCCAACACCAGGTGTCGCAGCTTGCAAAGACCAAGGGTCCCAGCTCTCCGACACCAAGTGTCCCAGCTTCCAAACACCAAGTGTCCCCGCGATCCAACACCAAGTGTCCCAGGTTCCAAACAACAAAGGTCCCAGCTCTCAAATATCAAGTGTCTCAGATCTCAAGCACCAAGTGTCCCAGCTTCCAAACACCAAGTGTCCCAGATCTCAAACACCAAAAGTTCTAGCTTCCAAAAACCAAGTGTCCCAGCTTCCAAACACCAAGTGTCCCAGCTCACAAACACCAAGTGTCCCAGGTCTCAAACACCAAGTGTCCCAGCTTCCAAACACCAAATGTCCCAGCTTCCAAACACCAAACGTCCTGGCTGCCAAACACCATGTGCCCAGCTCAAAAACACCATGTGTCCCTGCTTCCAAAGAGTAAATGTCTAGGCTCGCAAACACCAAGTGTCCCAGCTCTCAAACACCAAGTTTCCCGGCTTCCGAACACCAGATGTCCATGCTCGCAAACACCAAGTGTCCCAGCCCTCAAACACCAAGATTCCCAGCTTCCAAACACCAAATGTCCCGGCTCTCAAACACCAAGTGTCCCTGCCCTCAAACACAAACTGTCCCAGGTCTCAAACACCAAGTGCCCCAGATCTCAAGCTCCAAGTGTCCCAGCTTTCAAACACCAAGTGTCTCAGCTCTCAAAAACCAAGTGTTCTAGCGCTCAAACACCAAGTGTCCCAGCTCTGAAACACCAAGCGTCCCAGCTTCGAAACACCAAGTGTCTCAGTGCCCAAACACCAGGTGTCCCAGCCCGCAAACACCAAGATTCCCAGCTTCCAAACACAAATGTCCCAGCTCTCAAACACCAAGTGTCCCAGCCCTCAAACACCAAGTGTCCCAGGTCTCAAACACCAAGTGCCCATGCTCTCAAACACCAAGTATCCCAGATCTCAAGCACCAACTGTCCCAGCTTCCAAACACCAAGAGTCCGAGCTCTCAAAAACCAAGAGTCCCAGCTCTCCAACACCAAGTGTGCCAGCTATTAAACACAAAGTGTCCCAGATTCCAAACACCAAGTGTCCCAGCTTCCAAACACCAAGTGTCCCAGCTTCCAGACACCAAACGTCCCAGCTTCCAACCACCAAATGTCCCATCTCTCAAAAACAAAGTGTTCCGGCTTCCAAACACCAGTGTTCCAGCTCTCAAAAACCAAGTGTCCCAGCTTCCAAATACCAAGTGTCCCAGATCTCAAACAGCTACTGTTCCAGCTCTCAAAAACCAACTGTTCAAGCTCTCCAACACCCAGTGGCTCAGGTCTCAAACACGAAGTGTCCCAGCTTCCAAACTCCAAGCGTCCCAGCTTCCAAACACCAAGTGTCCCAGCCCTCAAGCACCAACTGTCCCAGGTCTCAAACACCAAGTGCCCCTGCTCTCAAACACCAAGTATCCCAGATCTCAAGCACCAAGTGTCCCAGCTTCCAAACACCAGGTGTCCCTGCTCTCAAACACCAAGAGTCCCAGCTCTCAAATACCAGGAGTCCCAGCTCTCAACCACCAAGTGTGCCAGCGATTAAACACAAATTGTCCCAGATTCCAAACACCAAGTGTCCCAGCTTCCAAACACCAAACCTCCCAGCTTCTAAAACACCAAACGTCCCATCTCTCAAACAGCAAGTGTCCCAGCTTTCAAACACCAAGTGTCCCAGTGCTCGCTCCTACACCAAGTGTCCCAGGTTCCATACACCAACGGTCCCAGCTCTCAAACATCAAGTGTCCCAGATCTCAAGCACCAGGTGTCCCAGCTTCCAAACACCAAGTGTCCCAGATCTCAAACACCAAACGTTCTAGCGTCCAAAAACCAAGTGTCCCAGCTTCCAAACAGCAAGTGTCCCAGCTCACCAACACCAAGTGTCCCAGGTCTCAAACACCAAGTTTGCCAGCGATTAAACACAAATTGTCCCAGATTCCAAACACCAAACGTCCCAGCTTCCAAGCACCAAACGTCCCATCTCTCAAACAACACGTCTCCCAGCTTCCAAACACCAAGTGTCCCAGCCCTCAAACACCATGATTCCCAGCTTCCAAACACAAATGTACCCGCTCTCAAACACCAAGTGCCCCTGCTCTCAAACACCAAGTATCCCAGATCTCAAGCACCAACTGTCCCAGCTTCCAAACACCAGGTGTCCCAGCTCTCAAACACCAAGAGTCCCAGCTCTCAAACACCAACAGTCCCAGCTCTCAAACACCAAGTGTGCCAGCTGTTAAACACAAAGTGTCCCAGATTCCAAAAACCAAGTGTCCCAGCTTCCAAACACAAAGTGTCCCAGCTTCCAAACACCAAACGTCTCAGCTTCCAAACACTAAATGTCCCATCTCTCAAACACCAAGTGTTCCAGCTTCCAAACACCAGTGTTCCAGCTCTCAAAAACGAAGTGTCCCAGCTTCCAAACACCAAGAGTCCCAGCTCTCAAACACCAAGAGTCCCAGCTCTCAACCACCAAGTGTGCCAGCGATTAAACACAAATTGTCCCAGATTCCAAGCACCAATTGTCCCAGCTTCCAAACACCAAGTGTCCCAACTCTCAAACACCAAGTTTACCAGTTTCCAAACACCAAGTGTCTCAGCTCTCAAACACGAAGAGTCCCAGCTCTCAAACACCAAGTGTCCAGGCTCTCAAACACCAAGTGTGCCAGCTATTAAACACAAAGTGTCCCAGATTCCAAACACCAAGTGTCCCTGCTTGCAAACACCAAACGTCCCAGCTTCCAAACACCAAATGTCCCATCTCTCAAACAGCAAGTGTTCCGGCTTCCAAACACCAAGTGTTCCTGCTCTCAAAAACCAACTGTTCAAGCTCTCCAACAGCCTGTGTCTCAGGTCTCAAACACGAAGAGTCCCAACTTCCAAACACCAAGATTCCCAGCTCTCAAACACCAAGTGTCCCAGCTCTCAAACACCAAGTGTCCCAGCTCTCAAACACCAAGTGTCGCACCTCTCAAACACCAAGTGTCCCAGCGCCAAAACACCAGGTGTCCCAGGTCTCAAGCACCAGGTGACCCAGCTTCAAAGCGCCAAGTGTCCCAGCTTCCAAGCACCAAATGACCCAACTCACAAAAACCATGTGTCCCAGCTCTCAAACACCAAGTATCCAACCTTCCAAACACCATGAGTCCCAGGTCTCAAAAACAAATTGTCCATGCTCTGAAAGACTTAGAGCCCCAGCTTCCAAACGCCAAGTGTCCAAGCTTCCAAACACCAACTGTCCCAGCTCTCAAACACCAGGTGTCCCAGCTGTCAAACACCAGGTGTCCCAGCTCTCAAACACCAAATGTCCCAGCTTCCAAACACCAAATGTCTCAGTGTCCAAACACCAAGTGTCCCAGCCCTCAAACACCAAGTGTCCCAGATCTCAAACACCAAGTGCCCCAGCTCTCAAACACCAAGTATCCCAGATCTCAAGCACCAAGTGTCCCAGCTTCCAAACACCAGGTGTCCCTGCTCTCAAACACCAAGAGTCCCAGCTCTCAAACACCAAGAGTCCCAGCTCTCAACCGGCAAGTGTATCAGCGATTAAACACAAATTGTCCCAGATTCCAAACACCAAGTGTCCCAGCTTCCAAACACCAAACATCCCAGCTTCCAAACACCAAGTGTCCCAGCTCTCCAACACCAGGTGTCGCAGTTTGCAAACACCAAGATTCCCAGCTCTCCGACAACAAGTGTCCCAGCTTCCACACACCAAGTGTCCCAGCGATCCAAAACCAAGTGTCCCAGGTTCCAAACACCAACGGTCCCAGCTCTCAAACATCAAGTGTCTCAGATCTCTAGCACCAAGTGTCCCAGCTTCCAAACACCAAGTGTCCCAGATCTCAAACACCAAAAGTTCTAGCGTCCAAAAACCAAGTGTCCCAGCTTCCAACCAGCAAGTGTCCCAGCTCACCAACCCCAAGTGTCCCAGGTCTCAAACGCCAGGTTTGCCAGCGATTAAACACAAATTGTCCCAGATTCCAAACACCAAGTGTCCCAGCTTCCAAACACCAAACGTCCCAGCTTCCAAGCACCAAACGTCCCATCTCTCAAACAGCACGTCTCCCAGCTTCCAAACACCAAATGTCCCGGCTCTCCAACACCAGGTGTCGCAGCTTGCAAAGACCAAGGGTCCCAGCTCTCCGACACCAAGTGTCCCAGCTTCCAAACACCAAGTGTCCCCGCGATCCAACACCAAGTGTCCCAGGTTCCAAACAACAAAGGTCCCAGCTCTCAAATATCAAGTGTCTCAGATCTCAAGCACCAAGTGTCCCAGCTTCCAAACACCAAGTGTCCCAGATCTCAAACACCAAAAGTTCTAGCTTCCAAAAACCAAGTGTCCCAGCTTCCAAACACCAAGTGTCCCAGCTCACAAACACCAAGTGTCCCAGGTCTCAAACACCAAGTTTCCCAGCTTCCAAACACCAAATGTCCCAGCTTCCAAACACCAAACGTCCTGGCTGCCAAACACCATGTGCCCAGCTCAAAAACACCATGTGTCCCTGCTTCCAAAGAGTAAATGTCTAGGCTCGCAAACACCAAGTGTCCCAGCTCTCAAACACCAAGTTTCCCGGCTTCCGAACACCAGATGTCCATGCTCGCAAACACCAAGTGTCCCAGCCCTCAAACACCAAGATTCCCAGCTTCCAAACACCAAATGTCCCGGCTCTCAAACACCAAGTGTCCCTGCCCTCAAACACAAACTGTCCCAGGTCTCAAACACCAAGTGCCCCAGATCTCAAGCTCCAAGTGTCCCAGCTTTCAAACACCAAGTGTCTCAGCTCTCAAAAACCAAGTGTTCTAGCGCTCAAACACCAAGTGTCCCAGCTCTGAAACACCAAGCGTCCCAGCTTCGAAACACCAAGTGTCTCAGTGCCCAAACACCAGGTGTCCCAGCCCGCAAACACCAAGATTCCCAGCTTCCAAACACAAATGTCCCAGCTCTCAAACACCAAGTGTCCCAGCCCTCAAACACCAAGTGTCCCAGGTCTCAAACACCAAGTGCCCATGCTCTCAAACACCAAGTATCCCAGATCTCAAGCACCAACTGTCCCAGCTTCCAAACACCAAGAGTCCGAGCTCTCAAAAACCAAGAGTCCCAGCTCTCCAACACCAAGTGTGCCAGCTATTAAACACAAAGTGTCCCAGATTCCAAACACCAAGTGTCCCAGCTTCCAAACACCAAGTGTCCCAGCTTCCAGACACCAAACGTCCCAGCTTCCAACCACCAAATGTCCCATCTCTCAAAAACAAAGTGTTCCGGCTTCCAAACACCAGTGTTCCAGCTCTCAAAAACCAAGTGTCCCAGCTTCCAAATACCAAGTGTCCCAGATCTCAAACAGCTACTGTTCCAGCTCTCAAAAACCAACTGTTCAAGCTCTCCAACACCCAGTGGCTCAGGTCTCAAACACGAAGTGTCCCAGCTTCCAAACTCCAAGCGTCCCAGCTTCCAAACACCAAGTGTCCCAGCCCTCAAGCACCAACTGTCCCAGGTCTCAAACACCAAGTGCCCCTGCTCTCAAACACCAAGTATCCCAGATCTCAAGCACCAAGTGTCCCAGCTTCCAAACACCAGGTGTCCCTGCTCTCAAACACCAAGAGTCCCAGCTCTCAAATACCAGGAGTCCCAGCTCTCAACCACCAAGTGTGCCAGCGATTAAACACAAATTGTCCCAGATTCCAAACACCAAGTGTCCCAGCTTCCAAACACCAAACCTCCCAGCTTCTAAAACACCAAACGTCCCATCTCTCAAACAGCAAGTGTCCCAGCTTTCAAACACCAAGTGTCCCAGTGCTCGCTCCTACACCAAGTGTCCCAGGTTCCATACACCAACGGTCCCAGCTCTCAAACATCAAGTGTCCCAGATCTCAAGCACCAGGTGTCCCAGCTTCCAAACACCAAGTGTCCCAGATCTCAAACACCAAACGTTCTAGCGTCCAAAAACCAAGTGTCCCAGCTTCCAAACAGCAAGTGTCCCAGCTCACCAACACCAAGTGTCCCAGGTCTCAAACACCAAGTTTGCCAGCGATTAAACACAAATTGTCCCAGATTCCAAACACCAAACGTCCCAGCTTCCAAGCACCAAACGTCCCATCTCTCAAACAACACGTCTCCCAGCTTCCAAACACCAAGTGTCCCAGCCCTCAAACACCATGATTCCCAGCTTCCAAACACAAATGTACCCGCTCTCAAACACCAAGTGCCCCTGCTCTCAAACACCAAGTATCCCAGATCTCAAGTACCAACTGTCCCAGCTTCCAAACACCAGGTGTCCCAGCTCTCAAACACCAAGAGTCCCAGCTCTCAAACACCAACAGTCCCAGCTCTCAAACACCAAGTGTGCCAGCTGTTAAACACAAAGTGTCCCAGATTCCAAAAACCAAGTGTCCCAGCTTCCAAACACAAAGTGTCCCAGCTTCCAAACACCAAACGTCTCAGCTTCCAAACACTAAATGTCCCATCTCTCAAACACCAAGTGTTCCAGCTTCCAAACACCAGTGTTCCAGCTCTCAAAAACGAAGTGTCCCAGCTTCCAAACACCAAGAGTCCCAGCTCTCAAACACCAAGAGTCCCAGCTCTCAACCACCAAGTGTGCCAGCGATTAAACACAAATTGTCCCAGATTCCAAACACCAAGTGTCCCAGCTTCCAAACACCAAACGTCCCAGCTTCCAAACACCAAACGTCCCATCTCTCAAACAGCAAGTGTCCCAGCTTCCAAACACCAAGTGTCCCAGCTCTCCAACACCAGGTGTCGCAGCTTGCAAACACCAAGGTTCCCAGCTCTCCGACACCAAGTGTCCTAGCTTCCAAACACCAGGTGTCCCAGCGCTCCTACACCAGGTGTCCCAGGTTCCAAATACCAACGGTCGCAGCTCTCAAACATCAAGTGTCTCAGATCTCAAGCACCAGGTGTCCCAGCTTCCAAACACCAAGTGTCCCAGATCTTAAACACCAAAAGTTCTAGCGTCCAAAAACCAAGTGTCCCAGCTTCCAAACAGCAAGTGACCCAGCTCACCAACACCAAGTGTCCCAGGTCACAAACGCCAAGTTTGCCAGCGATTAAACACAAATTGTCCCAGATTCCAAACACCAAGTGTCCCAGCTTCCAAACACCAAACGTCCCAGCTTCCAAGCACCTAACGTCCCATCTCTCAAACAGCACGTCTCCCAGCTTCCAAACACGAAGTGTCCCAGCTCTCCAAAACCAGGTGTCGCAGCTTGCAAAGACCAAGGTTTCCAGCTCTCCGACACCAAGTGTCCCAGCTTCCAAACACCAAGTGTCCCAGCTCACAAACACCAAGTGTCCCAGGTCTCAAACACCAAGTGTCCCAGCTTCCAAACACCAAACGTCCCAGCTTCCAAACACCAAACGTCCCATATCTCAAACAGCAAGTGTCCCAGCTTCCAAACACCAAGTGTCCCAGCTCTCCAACACCAGGTGTCGCAGCTTGCAAACACCAAGGTTCCCAGCTCTCCGACACCAAGTGTCCTAGCTTCCAAACACCAGGTGTCCCAGCGCTCCTACACCAGGTGTCCCAGGTTCCAAATACCAACGGTCGCAGCTCTCAAACATCAAGTGTCTCAGATCTCAAGCACCAGGTGTCCCAGCTTCCAAACACCAAGTGTCCCAGATCTCAAACACCAAAAGTTCTAGCGTCCAAAAACCAAGTGTCCCAGCTTCCAAACAGCAAGTGACCCAGCTCACCAACACCAAGTGTCCCAGGTCTCAAACGCCAAGTTTGCCAGCGATTAAACACAAATTGTCCCAGATTCCAAACACCAAGTGTCCCAGCTTCCAAACACCAAACGTCCCAGCTTCCAAGCACCTAACGTCCCATCTCTCAAACAGCACGTCTCCCAGCTTCCAAACACGAAGTGTCCCAGCTCTCCAAAACCAGGTGTCGCAGCTTGCAAAGACCAAGGTTTCCAGCTCTCCGACACCAAGTGTCCCAGCTTCCAAACACCAAGTGTCCCAGCTCACAAACACCAAGTGTCCCAGGTCTCAAACACCAAGTGTCCCAGCTTCCAAACACCAAGTGTCCCAGCTTCCAAACACCAAATGTCCTGGCTGCCAAACACCACGTGTCCCAGCTCAAAAACACCATGTGTCCCTGCTTCCAAAGAGTAAATGTCCAGGCTCACAAACACCAAGTGCCCCAGCCCTCAAACACCAAGTTTCCCAGCTTCCAAACACCAAATGTCCATGCTCGAAAACCCAAGTGTCCCAGCCCTCAAACACCAAGATTCCCAGCCCTCAAACACAAACTGTCCCAGGTCTCAAACACCAAGTGTCCCAGATCTCAAGCTCCAAGTGTCCCAGCTTTCAAACAGCAAGTGTCTCAGCTCTCAAACACCAAGTGTTCTAGCTCTCAAACACCAATTGTCCCAGCTTCAAAACACCAAATGTCCCAGCTTCCAAACACCAAGTGTCTCAGTGTCCAAACACCAAGTGTCCCAGCCCACAAACACCAAGATTCCCAGCTTCCAAACACCAAAAATCCCAGCTCTCAAACACCAAGTGTCCCAGCCCTCAAACACCAAGTGTCCCAGGTCTCAAACACCAAGTGCCCCTGCTCGCAAACACCAAGCATCCCAGATCTCAAGCACCAAGTGTCCCAGCTTCCAAACACCAGGTGTCCCAGCTCTCAAACACCAAGAGTCCCAGCTCTCTAACACCAAGAGTCCCAGCTCTCAAACACCAAGTGTGCCAGCGATTAAACACAAATTGTCCCAGATTCCAAGCACCAATTGTCCCAGCTTCCAAACACCAAACGTCCCAGCTTCCATACACCAAATGTCCCATTTCTCAAACACCAAGTGTTCCGGCTTCGAAACACCAAGTGTCCCAGGTCTCAAAAATCAAGTGCCCCTGCTCTCAAACACCAAGTATGCCAGATCTCAAGCACCAACTGTCCCAGCTTCCAAACACCAAATGTCCCAGCTCTCAAACACCAAGTGTCCCGGCCCTCAAACATCAAGTGTCCCAGGTCTCAAACACCAAGTGCCCCTGCTCTCAAACACCAAGCATCCCAGATGTCAAGCACCAAGTGTCCCAGCTTCCAAACACCAGGTGTCCCAGCTCTCAAACACCAAGAGTCCCAGCTCTCTAACACCAAGAGTCCCAGCTCTCAAACACCAAGTGTGCCAGCGATTAAACACAAATTGTCCCAGATTCCAAGCACCAATTGTCCCAGCTTCCAAACACCAAACGTCCCAGCTTCCATACACCAAATGTCCCATCTCTCAAACACCAAGTGTTCCGGCTTCGAAACACCAAGTGTCCCAGGTCTCAAAAACCAAGTGCCCCTGCTCTCAAACACCAAGTATCCCAGATCTCAAGCACCAACTGTCCCAGCTTCCAAACACCAAATGTCCCAGCTCTCAAACACCAAGTGTCCCAGCCCTCAAACACCAAGTGTCCCAGGTCTCAAACACCAAGTGCCCCTGCTCTCAAACACCAAGCATCCCAGATGTCAAGCACTAAGTGTCCCAGCTTCCAAACACCAGGTGTCCCAGCTCTCAAACACCAAGAGTCCCAGCTCTCTAACACCAAGAGTCCCAGCTCTCAAACACCAAGTGTGCCAGCGATTAAACACAAATTGTCCCAGATTCCAAGCACCAATTGTCCCAGCTTCCAAACACCAAACGTCCCAGCTTCCATACACCAAATGTCCCATCTCTCAAACACCAAGTGTTCCGGCTTCCAAACACCAAGTGTCCCAGGTCTCAAAAACCAAGTGCCCCTGCTCTCAAACACCAAGTATCCCAGATCTCAAGCACCAACTGTCCCAGCTTCCAAACACCAGGTGTCCCAGCTCTCAAACACCAAGAGTCCCAGCTCTCAAACACCAAGAGTCCCAGCTCTCAAACACCAAGTGTGCCAGCTATTAAACACAAAGTGTCCCAGTTTCCAAACACAAAGTGCCCCAGCTTCCAAACACCAAACGTCTCAGCTTCCAAACACCAAATGTCCCATCTCTCAAACACTAAGTGTTCCGGCTTCCAAACACCAGTGTTCCAGCTCTCAAAAACCAAGTGTCCCAGCTTCCAAACACCAAGAGTCCCAGCTCTCAAACACCAAGAGTCCCAGCTCTCTACCACCAAGTGTGCCAGCGATAAAACACAAATTGTCCCAGATTCCAAACACCAAACGTCCCTGCTTCCAAACACCAAACTCCCATCTCTCAAACAGCAAGTGTCCCAGCTTCCAAACACCAAGTGTCCCAGCTCTCCGACACCAAGTGTCCTAGCTTCCAAACACCAAGTGTCCCAGCGCTCCTACACCAGGTGTCCCAGGTTCCAAACACCAACGGTCCCAGCTCTCAAACATCAAGTGTCTCAGATCTCAAGCACCAGGTGTCCCAGCTTCCAAATACCAAGTGTCCCAGATCTCAAACACCAAAAGTTCTAGCGTCCAAAAACCAAGTGTCCCAGCTTCCAAACAGCAAGTGTCCCAGCTCACCAACACCAAGTGTCCCAGGTCTCAAACGCCAAGTTTGCCAGCGATTAAACACAAATTGTCCCAGATTCCAAACACTAAGTGTCCCAGCTTCCAAACACCAAACGTCCCAGCTTCCAAGCACCAAACGTCCCATCTCTCAAACAGCACGTCTCCCAGCTTCAAAACACGAAGTGTCCCAGCTCTCCAAAACCAGGTGTCGCAGCTTGCAAAGATCAAGGGTCCCAGCTCTCCGACACCAAGTGTCCCAGCTCCCAAACACCAAGATTCCCAGCTTCCAAACACAAATGTCCGGGCTCTCAAACACCAAGGGTCCCAGCCCTCAAACACCAAGTGTCCCAGGTCTCAATCACCAAGTGCCCCTGCTCTCAAACACCAAGTATCCCAGCTCTCAAGCACCAACAGTCCCAGCTTCCAAACACCAGGTGTCCCAGCTCTCAAACACCAAGAGTCCCAGCTCTCAAACACCATGAGTCCCAGCTCTCAAACACCAAGTGTGCCAGCGATTAAACACAAATTGTCCCAGATTCCAAACACCAAGTGTCCCAGCTGTCAAACACCACGTGTGCCAGCTATTAAACACAAAGTGTCCCAGATTCCAAACACCAAGTGTCCCAGCTTCCAAACACCAAGTGTCCCAGGTCTCAAACACCAAGTGTCCCAGATCTCAAGCACCAAGTGTCCCAGCTTTCAAACAGCAAGTGTCTCAGCTCTCAAAAACCAAGTGTTCTAGCTCTCAAACACCAATTGTCCCAGCTTCAAAACACCAAACGTCCCAGCTTCCAAACAACAAGTGTCTCAGTGTCCAAACACCAAGTGTCCCAGTCCTCAAACACCAAGATTCCCAGCTTCAAAACACAAATGTCCCGGCTCTCAAACACCAAGGGTCCCAGCCCTCAAACACCAAGTGTCCCAGGTCTCAAATACCAAGTGCCCTGCTCTCAACGGCCATGATTCCCAGCTCTCAAACACCAAGTGTGCCAGCGATTAAACACAAATTGTCCCAGATTCCAAACACCAAGTGTCCCAGCTCTCAAGCACCAACAGTCCCTGCTTCCAAACACCAGGTGTCCCAGCTCTCAAACACCAAGAGTCCCAGCTCTCAAACACCATGATTCCCAGCTCTCAAACACCAAGTGTGCCAGCGATTAAACACAAATTGTCCCAGATTCCAAACACCAAGTGTCCCAGCTGTCAAACACCACGTGTGTCAGCTATTAAACACCAGGTGTCCCAGCTCTCAAACAACAAGAGTCCCAGCTCTCAAAGACCATGATTCCCAGCTCTCAAACACCAACTGTGCCAGCGATTAAACACAAATTGTCCCAGATTCCAAACACCAAGTGTCCCAGCTGTCAAACACCACGTGTGTCAGCTATTAAACACAAAGTGTCCCAGCTCTCAAACACCAAGTGTCCCAGCCCTCAAACACCAAGTGTCCCAGGTCTCAAACACCAGGTGCCCCTGCTCTCAAACACCAAGCATCCCAGATCTCAAGCACCAAGTGTCCCAGCTTCCAAACACCAGGTGTCCCAGCTCTCAAACACCAAGAGTCCCAGCTCTCTAACACCAAGAGTCGCAGCTTCAAACACCAAGTGTGCCAGCGATTAAACACAAATTGTCCCAGATTCCAAGCACCAATTGTCCCAGCTTCCAAACACCAAACGTCCCAGCTTCCAAACACCAAATGTCCCATCTCTCAAACACCAAGTGTCCCAGCTTCCAAATACCAAGTGTCCCAGATCTCAAACAGCTACTGTTCCAGCTCTCAAAAACCAACTGTTCAAGCTCTCCAATCCCAGTGTCCCAGCCCTCAAACAGCAAGTGTCCCAGCCCACAAAAACGAATAGTCCCAACTCCCAAACACCAAATGTCCCAGCTCTCAAACACCAAGTGTCCAGCTCTCAATCACGAAGAGGCCCAGCTTCCAAACAGCAAGTGTCCCAGCTCTCCAAGACGAAGTGGCCGAGCTTCCAAGCACCAAATGTCCCAATTCCCAAACACCAAGAGTCCCAGCTCTCAAACACCAAGTGTCTCAGGTCAAAAACAGGAAGCGTCCCAGGTCTCAAACACCAACTGTTCCAGTGCACAAACACCAAGTGTCCCAGCTCTCAAACACAAAATGTCCCGACTTCCAAACACTAAATTTCCCGGCTCCCAAACACCAAGTGTCCCGGCTTCCAAACACCAAACGTCCCAGCTTCCAAACACCAAATGTCCCATCTCTCAAACACCAAGTGTTCCGGCTTCCAAACACCAGTGTTCCAGCTATCAAAAACCAAGTGTCCCAGCTTCCAAATACCAAGTGTCCCAGATCTCAAACAGCTACTGTTCCAGCTCTCAAAAACCAACTGTTCAAGCTCGCCAACACGCAGTGTCTCAGGTCTCAAACACGAAGTGTCCCAAATTCCAAATTCCAAGCGTTCCAGCTTCCAAACACCAAGTGTCCCAGCTCTCAAACACCACGTGTCGCACCTCTCAAACACCAAGTGTCCCAGCGCCGAAACACCAGGTGTCCCAGGTCTCAAGAACCAAGTGACACAGCTTCAAAGCGCCTAGTGTCCCAGCTTCCAAGCACCAAATGACCCAACTCACAAAAACCATGTGTCCCAGCTCTCAAACACCAAGTATCCAACCTTCCAAACACCATGAGTCCCAGGTCTCAGAAACAAATTGTCCATGCTCTCAAAGACTTAGAGCCCCAGCTTCCAAACGCCAAGTGTCCAAGCTTCCAAACACCAAGTGTCCCAGCTGTCAAACACCAAGTGTCCCAGCTCTCAAACACCAAGTGTCCCAGGTCTCAAACACCAAGTGTGCCAGCTAACAAACACCAAATGTCCCGGCTCTCAAACACCAAGTCTCCCAGCCCTCAAACACCAAGTATCCCAGGTCTCAAACACCAAGTGTCCCAAGTCTCAAGCACCAAGTGTCCCAGCTTTCAAACAGCAAGTGTCTCAGCTCTCAAAAACCAAGTGTTCTAGCTCTCAAACACCAAGTGTCCCAGCTTCAAAACACCAAGCGTCCTAGCTTCCAAACACCAAGTGTCTCAGTGTCCAAACAGCAAGTGTCTCAGCCCTCAAACACCAAGATTCCCAGCTTCCAAACACCAAATGTCCCGGCTCTCAAACACCAAGTGTACCAGCCCTCAAACACCAAGTGCCCCTGCTCTCAAACACCAAGTATCCCAGATCTCAATCACCAAGTGTACCAGCTTCCAAATACCAAGTGCCCCAGTTCTCAAACAGCTACAGTTCCAGCTCTCAAAAACCAACTGTTCAAGCTCTCTAACACCCAGTGTCTCAGGTCTCAAACACGAAGTGTCCCAGCTTCCAAACACCAAGCGTCCCAGTTTCCAAACACCAAGTGTCCCAGCTCTCAAACAACAAGAGTCCCAGCTCTCAAACACCAAGTGTCCCAGTTCTCAAAAACCAAGTGTCGCACCTCTCAAACACCAAGTGTCCCAGCGCTGAAACACCAGGTGTCCCAGGTCTCAAGCACCAAGTGACCCAGCTTCAAAGCGCCGTGTCCCAGCTTCCAAGCACCAAATGACCCAGCTCACAAAAAACATGTGACCCAGTTCTTAAACACCAAGTATCCAACCTTCCAAACACCATGAGTCCCAAGTCTCAGAAACAAATTGTCCATGTTCTCAATGACTTAGAACCCCAGCTTCCAAACGCCAAGTGTCCAACCTTCCAAAAACCAAGTTTCCCAGCTGTCAAACACCAACTGTCCCAGCTCTCAAACACCAAGTGTCCCAGGTCTCAAACACCAAGTGTCCCAGCTTCCAAACTTCAAATGTCCCGGCTTCTAAACACCAAATGTCCCAGCTTCTAAGCACCACGTGTCCCTGCTTCCTTACAGCAAATGTCCCAGCTCTCAAACAGCAAGACTTCCACCTCCCAAACACCAATTGTCCCATCTTCCAAACACCAAGTGTCCCAGCTTCCAAACACCAAATGTTTCGGCTTCCAAACACCAAATGTTCCAGCCCTCAAACAGCAAGTGCCCCAGCCCACAAAACCGAAGTGTCCCAGCTCCCAAACACCAAATTTCCCAACTCTCAAACACGAAGTGTGCAGCTCTCAATCACCAAGAGGCCCAGCTTCCAAACACCAGGTTTCCCAGCTCGCAAATATCAACTGTCCCAGCTCCCAAACACCAAGAGGCCCAGCCTCCAAACAACGAGTGTCCCAGCTCTCCAAGACTAAGTGTCCCAGCTTCCAAGCACCAAATGTCCCAATTCTCAAACACCAAGAGTTTCCAGCTCTCAAACACCAACTGTTCCAGTGCACAAACCTCAAGTGTCCCAGCTCTCAAACACAAAATGTCCCGGCTTCCAAACACCACATTTCCCGGCTCCCAAACACCAAGTGTCCCAGCTTCCAAACACCAAACGTCCCATCTCCCAAACACCAAGTGTCCCAGCTCTCAAAAACCAAGTGTCCCAGAGTCCAAACATCAAGTTTCCCAGCTTTCAAACACGAAGATTCCCAGCTTTCATACACCAAATGTCCCAGCTCTGAAAAAAGAAGTGGCCTTGCTTCCAAATACCAAATGTCCCAGCTCTCAAACACCAAGTGCCCCAGATCACAAGTGCCATTGTCCCTGCTTCCAAACACCAAGTGTCCCAGCTCTCAGACACCAAGTGTCCCAGGTCTCAAACACCAAGTGTCCCAGCTTCCAAACTTCAAATGTCCCGGCTTCTAAACACCAAATGTCCCAGCTTCTAAGCACCACGTGTCCCTGCTTCCTTACAGCAAATGTCCCAGCTCTCAAACAGCAAGACTTCCACCTCCCAAACACCAATTATCCCATCTTCCAAACACCAAGTGTCCCAGCTTCCAAACACCAAATGTTTCGGCTTCCAAACACCAAATGTTCCAGCCCTCAAACAGCAAGTGCCCCAGCCCACAAAACCGAAGTGTCCCAGCTCCCAAACACCAAATTTCCCAACTCTCAAACACGAAGTGTGCAGCTCTCAATCACCAAGAGGCCCAGCTTCCAAACACCAGGTTTCCCAGCTCGCAAATATCAACTGTCCCAGCTCCCAAACACCAAGAGGCCCAGCCTCCAAACAACGAGTGTCCCAGCTCTCCAAGACTAAGTGTCCCAGCTTCCAAGCACCAAATGTCCCAATTCTCAAACACCAAGAGTTTCCAGCTCTCAAACACCAACTGTTCCAGTGCACAAACCTCAAGTGTCCCAGCTCTCAAACACAAAATGTCCCGGCTTCCAAACACCACATTTCCCGGCTCCCAAACACCAAGTGTCCCAGCTTCCAAACACCAAACGTCCCATCTCCCAAACACCAAGTGTCCCAGCTCTCAAAAACCAAGTGTCCCAGAGTCCAAACATCAAGTTTCCCAGCTTTCAAACACGAAGATTCCCAGCTTTCATACACTAAATGTCCCAGCTCTGAAAAAAGAAGTGGCCTTGCTTCCAAATACCAAATGTCCCAGCTCTCAAACACCAAGTGCCCCAGATCACAAGTGCCATTGTCCCTGCTTCCAAACACCAAGTGTCCCAGCTCTCAGACACCAAGTGTCCCAGATCTCAAACACCAAGTGTCCCAGCTTCCAAACACCAAGCGCCCCAGCTTCCAAACACCAGGAGTCTCAGTGTCCAAACACCAAGAGTCCCAGCTCTCAATCAACAAGAGTCCCAGCTCTCAAACACAAAGTGTCCCTGATCTCAAGCACCAAGTGTCCCAGTTTCCAAACACCAAGTCTCGCAGATCTCAAAAACCAAGGGTTCTAGCTCTCAAACACCAAGTGTCCCAGTTTCCAAACACCAAGCGTCCCAGCTTCCAAACACCAAGTGTCTCAGTGTCCAAACACCAAGAGTCCCAGCTCTCAATCAACAAGAGTCCCAGCTCTCAAACACCAAGTGTGCTACCTCTTAAACAGCAAGTGCCCCTGCTTGCAAACACCATGTGTCTCAGCTCTCAAACACTAAATTTCCCTTCCTCCCAACACCGTGTTCCCACTTCCAAACACCAAACGTCCCAGCTTCCAAACACCAAGTCTCCCAGCTCTCAAACACCATGTGTACCAGCTCTCAAACACCAAGAGTCCCAGCCTCCAAACTTCACGTGTCCCAGTTCTCAAACACCAAGTTTCCCATCTCTCTAACACCAAGTGTCCCAGCTTCCAAACACGAAGTGTCCCACCTCTCAAACACGAAACTCCCAGCTTCCAAACACCAAGCGTCCCAGCTTGCAAACACCAGGTGCCCCAGTTCTCAAACACCTAGTCTCCCAGCTTCCAAACACCAAGTGTCCCAGCTCTCCAACACCAGGTGTCGCAGCTTGCAAACACCAAGGGTCCCAGCTCTCCGATACCAAGTGTCCCAGCTTCCAAACACCAAGTGTCCCAGCTCTCCAACACCAAGTGTCCCAGGTTCCAAAAACCAAGTGTCCCAGCTCTCAGACACCAAGTGTCCCAGATCTCAAACACCAAGTGTCCCAGCTTCCAAACACCAAGCGTCCCAGCTTCCAAACACCAGGAGTCTCAGTGTCCAAACACCAAGAGTCCCAGCTCTCAATCAACAAGAGTCCCAGCTCTCAAACACAAAGTGTCCCTGATCTCAAGCACCAAGTGTCCCAGTTTCCAAACACCAAGTCTCGCAGATCTCAAAAACCAAGGGTTCAAGCTCTCAAACACCAAGTGTCCCAGTTTCCAAACACCAAACGTCCCAGCTTCCAAACACCAAGTGTCTCAGTGTCCAAACACCAAGAGTCCCAGCTCTCAATCAACAAGAGTCCCAGCTCTCAAACACCAAGTGTGCTCCCTCTTAAACAGCAAGTGCCCCTGCTTGCAAACACCATGTGTCTCAGCTCTCAAACACTAAATTTCCCTTCCTCCCAACACCGTGTTCCCACATCCAAACAGCAAACGTCCCAGCTTCCAAACACCAAGTCTCCCAGCTCTCAAACACCATGTGTACCAGCTCTCAAACACCAAGAGTCCCAGCCTCCAAACTTCACGTGTCCCAGTTCTCAAACACCAAGTTTCCCATCTCTCTAACACCAAGTGTCCCAGCTTCCAAACACGAAGTGTCCCACCTCTCAAACACGAAACTCCCAGCTTCCAAACACCAAGCGTCCCAGCTTGCAAACACCAGGTGCCCCAGTTCTCAAACACCTAGTCTCCCAGCTTCCAAACACCAAGTGTCCCAGCTCTCCAACACCAGGTGTCGCAGCTTGCAAACACCAAGGGTCCCAGCTCTCCGACACCAAGTGTCCCAGCTTCCAAACACCAAGTGTCCCAGGTTCCAAACACCAAAGGTCCCAGCTCTCAAACATCAAGTGTCCCAGATCTCACGCTCCAAGTGTCCCAGCTTCCAAACACCAAGTGTCCCAGATCTCAAACACCAAAAGTTCTAGCGTCCAAAAACCAATTGTCCCAGCTTCCAAACAGCAAGTGTCCCAGCTCACAAACACCAAGTGTCCCAGGTCTCAAACACCGAGTGTCCCAGCTTCCAAACACCAAATTTCCCAGCTTCCAAACACCAAATGTCCTGGGTGCCAAACACCACGTGTCCCTGCTCAGAAACACCATGTGTCGCTGCTTCCAAAGACTAAATGTCCAGGCTCGCAAACACCAAGTGCCCCAGCCCTCAAACACCAAGTTTCCCAGCTTCCAAACACCAAATGTCCAGGCTCGCAAACACCAAGTCACCCAGCCCTCAAACAACAAGAGTCCCAGAGGCCAAACGGCAAGTTTCCCAGCTTACAAACACGAAGATTCACAGCTTTCATACACCAAATGACCCAGATCTGAAAGACAAAGTGGCCTTGCTTCCAAACACCAAATGCCCCTGCTTCCAATCACCAAAAGTCCAAGCTTCCAAACACGAGGTTTCCCAGCTTCCAAACACCAAATGTCCCGGCTCGCAAACACCAAATGTCCCTGATCTCAAACACCAAGCGTCCCAGCTTCCAAACACCAAGTGTCCCAGATCTCAAACACCACGTGTCCCAGCTCACAAACACCAAGTGTCCCTGCTTCCAAACACCAAATGTCCAGGCTCGCAAACACCAAGTGTCCCAGCCCTTTAACACCAAATGTCCCAGCTTCCAAACACCAAATGTCCAGGCTCGCAAACACCAGGTGTCCCAGGTATCAAACACCAACTGTCCCAGCTCTCAAACACCAAGTGTCCGAGGTCTCAAACACCAAGCGTCCAAGCTTCCAAACACCAGAATTCCCGGCTTCCAAACACCAAATGTCCCAACTCTCAAACACGAAGACTTCCACCTCCCAAACACCAATTGTCCCAGGTTCCAAACACCAAGTGTCCCAGCTTTCAAACGTCAAATGTTTCGGCTTCCAAACACCAAATGTCCCAGCCCTCAAACAGCAAGTGTCCCAGCGAACAAAAACGAAGTGTCCCAGCTCCCAAACACCAAAGGTCCCAGCACTCAAAGACCAACTGTCCCAGCTCTCAAACATCAAGAGTCCCAGCCTCCAAACAACAAGTGTCCTAGCTCTCCAAGACTAAGTGTCCCAGCTTCCAAACACAATATGTCCCAATTCTCAAAAACCAAGAGTCACATCTCTCAAACACCAAGAGTCTCAGATCAAAAACAGCAAGTGTCCCAGCTCTCAAACACCGACTGTTCCAGTTCTCAAACACCAAGTGTCCCAGCTTCCAAACACCAAGTGTCCCAGCTCTCAAACACCAAATGTCCCGTCTTCCAAACACCAAAATTCCCGGCTCCCAAACACCAAGCGTCCCAGCTTCCAAACACCAAATGTCCCAGCTCCCAAACACCAAGTGTCCCAGCTCATAAAAACCAACTGTCCCAGAGTCCAAACATCATGTTTCCCAGCTTACAAACACGAAGATTCACAGCTTTCATACACCAAATGTCCAAGCTCTGAAAGACGAAGTGGCCTTGCTTCCAAACACCAAATGTCCCAAATCCAAACACCAAATGTGCCAGCTTCCAAACACTAAATGACCAACCTTCCAAACATCAAATGTCCCAGCTCTCAATCACCCAGTGCCCAGCTTCCAAACACCATGTGTCCATGAAATCAAATGCCATGTGTCCCTGCTTCCGAACACCAAGTGTCCCAGTCCTCAAACACCAAGTGTCCCAGCCTCCAAACACCAAATGTCCCAGCTCTCAAACACCAAGTGTTCTAACTCTCAAACACCAAGTGTCCCAGCTTCCAAGCACCAAGCGTCCCAGCTTCAAAACACCAAGTGTCTCAGCTTCCAAACACCAAATGTCCCAGCTCTCAAACACCAAGTGTCCCAGCTTCCAAACGCCAAATCTCCCAGCTCTCAAACACCAAGAGTACCAGCTGTCAAACACCAAGAGTCCCATTTTCCAAACAACACGTGTCCCAGCTCTCAAACACCAAGTGCCCCACCTCCGAACACCAAGTGTTCCAGCTTCCAAACAGCAAGTGTCCCAGCTTCCAAACACCAAGTGTCCCAGCTCTTCAACACCAATTGTCCCAGGTTCCAGACACCACAGGTCCCAGCTCTCAAACACCAAATGTCCCAGGTCTCAAGCAGCAACTGTTCCAGCTTCCAAACACCAAGTGTCCCAGCTCTCGAAAATCAAGTATCCCAGATTCCAAACTTCAAGTTTCCCAGCTTACAAACACGAAGATTCACAGTTTTCATACACCAAACGTCCCAGCTCTGAAAGATTAAGTGGCCTTGCTTCCAAAAAACAAATGTCCCAGCTTCCAAACACCAAATGTCCCAGCTTCCAAGCACCAAATGTCCTAGCTCCCAAATACCACATGCCCCAGCTCACAAAATCCAAGTGGCCCTGCTTCCAAACACCAAATGTCCGAGCACTGAATGACTAAGTGGCCCAGCTACCAAACATCAAATGTCCCAGCTCTCAAACACCAAGTGTCCCAGCACTAAAACAAAAAGATTCCCAGCTCTCAAAAACCACGTGTCCCAGCTTCCAAACACCAAGTTTCCCAGCGTCCAAACACTAACTGTCCCAGCTTCCAAAAACCTAAACTCCCAGCACTCGATCACCAAGTGCCACAGCTCCCAAACACCAAGTGTCCCAGCTCTCCAAGACTAAGTGTACCAGCTTCCTACACCAAATGTCCCAGCTTCCAAACACCAAATGTCCAAGCTCTCTAACACCAAGTGTCCCATCCCTCAAACACCAAGTGTCCAAGCTTCCACACACCAGATGTCCAGGGTCCCAAACACCAAGTGTCCCAGCCATCAAACTCCAAGTTTCCCAGCTTCCAAACACCAAATGTCCCGGATCTCAAACATCAAGTGTCCCAACCCTCAAACACCAAGTGTCCCAGCTTCCAAACACCAAATGTCCCAACTCCCAAACACCAAGTGTCCCAGCTTCCAAACACCATATGTCCCGGCTCGCAAACACCAAGTGTCCCAGCTCTCAAACACCAGGTGTCCCAGCTCTCAAACACCAAGTGTCCCAGCGTCAAAATCCAAGTGTCCCCACTCTCAATCACCAAGTCTCCCAGCTCTCGAACATCAAGTGTCCCAGTTTCCATACACCATTGTCCTGGCTGCCAAACACCATGTGTCCCAGCTCAGAAAAACCATGTGTCCCAAAGACTAAATGTCCAGGCTCGCAAACACCAAGTGTCCCAGCCCTCAAACACCAAGTTTCCCAGCTTCCAAACACCAAATGTCCAGGCTAGCAAACACCAAGTGTCCCAGCCCTCAAACACCAAGATTCCCAGCTTCCAAACTTCAAGCGTCCAAGCTTCCAAACACCAAGTGTCCCAGCGTCCAAACACCAAGTGACCCAGCGTCCAAACACCAAGTGTCCCAGCTCTCAAATACAAAGAGTCCCAGCTCTCAATCAACAAGAGTCCCAGCACTCAAACACCATATGTGCTATCTCTTAAACACCATGTGTCCCAGCCTCCAAACACCATGTGACTCAGCTCTCAAACATTAAATTCCCTGCTTCCAAACACCAAGTGTTCCCGGTACCAAACACCAAACGTCCCAGCTTCCAAACACCAAATCTCCCAGCTCTCAAATACCAAATGTCCCAACTTCCAAACACCAAGTGTCCCAGATCTCAAACACCACAATTTCTAGCATCCAAATACCAAGTGTCCCAGCTTCCAAACAGCAAGCGTCCCAGCTCACAAACACCACATGTCCCATGTCTCAAACACCTAGTGTCCCAGCTTCCAAACACGATTTGTCTCAGCTCTCAAACACTACATTTCCCTGCTTCCAAGCACCAAGTGTTCCCGCTTCCAAACACCAGATGTCCAGGGTCGCAAACACCAAGTGTCCGAGCCCTCAAACACCAAGTGTCCCAGCTTCCAAACACCAAACGTCCCACCTCTCAAACACCAACTGTCCCAGCGTCCAAACACCAAGTGTCCCAGCTCTCAAACACCAAGAGTCCCAGCTCTCAATCAACAAGAGTCCCAGCACTCAAAAACCATGTGTGCTACCTCTTAAACACAAAGTGTCCCAGCTTCCAAACACCACGTGTCTCAGCTCTGAAATACTATATTTCCCTGCTTCCAAACACCAAGTGTTCCCGCTACCAAACACCAAAAGTCCCAGCTTCCAAACACCAAATCTCCCAGCTCTCAAATACCAAAAGTTCTAGCGTCCAAACACCAAGTGTCCCAGCTTCCAAACAGCAAGCGTCCCAATTCACAAACACCACATGTCCCATGTCTCAAACACCTAGTGTCCCAACTTCCAAACACCATTTGTCTCAGCTCTCAAACACTAAATTTCCCTGCTTCCAATCACCAAGTGTTCCCGCTTCCAAACACCAAACGTCCCAGCTTCCAAACACCTAATCTCCGAGCCGTCAAACACCAAGTGTCCCAGCTTCCAAACAACAAAAGTCCCGGCTCTCAAACATCAAGTGTCCCAACCCTCAAAGACCAAGTGTCCCAGCTTCCAAATACCAAATGTCCCAGCTCCCAAACACCAAGTGTCCCAGCTTGAAAAAAGCCATATGTCCCGGATCGAAAACACCAAGTGCCCCAGCTCTCAAAAAACAGGTGTCCCAGCTCTCAAACACCAAGTGTCCCAGCTTCCAAATACCAAATATCCCAGCTCCCAAACACCAAGTGTCCCAGCTTCCAAGCACCATATGTCCCGGCTCACAAACACCAAGTGTCCCAGCTCTCAAACAACAGGTGTCCCAGCTCTCAAACACCAAGTGTCCCAGCGTCCATATCCAAGAGTCCCCGCTTTCAATCACCAAGTCTCCCAGCTCTCGAACATAGTGTCCCACCTTCCATGCACCAAGTGTTTCAGCTCTCAAACACCAAGAGTCCCAGCTTCCAAACCCCACGTGTCCCAGCTCTCAAAAACCAAGAGACCCACCTCCCAAACACCAACTGTCCCAGCGTCCAAACACTAAGTGTCCCAGCTCCCAAACACCAAATGTGCCAGCTCTCAAACACCAAATGTCCCAGGCCTCAACCACCAAGTGCCCTAGCTTCCAAACACCAAATGTCCCGGCTTCCATACACCAAATGTCCCGGCTCCCAAACAACACGTGTGCCAGCTTACTGACACCAAATGTCCCAGCACCCAAATACCAGGTGTCCCAGCTCTCAAACACCAACTGTTCCAGCTCTCAAACACCAAGTGTCCCAGATTCCAAACACCAACTGTCCCAGCTTCCAAACACCAAATGTCCCAGCGCTCAAACAGCAAGTGACCCAGCCCACAAAAACGAAGTTTCCCAGTTTCCAAACACCAAATGTCCCTGCGTCCAAACACCAAATGTCCCCGGTTCCAAACACCAAATGTCCCAGCTCTCAAACACCAAGTCTCCCAGCGCTCAAACATGAGGTGTCGCAGCTCTCAAACACCAAGTGTCCCAGCTTCCAAACATCAAGTGTTCCAGCTCTCAAACACCAAGTCTCCCAACTTCCAAACACCAAGTGTCCCAGCTTCCTAACACCAAATGTCCCAGCTCTCAAACACCAAGTGTCCCTCATCTCAAACAACAACTGTAGCAGCTCTGAAATACCAAGTGTCCCTGCTTCCAAACTCCATGTGGCCCAGCTTCCAAACACCAAGTGTCCCAGCTCTCAAACACCAAGAGTCCCAGCTGTCAAACACCAAGATTCCAACTCTCAAACTCCAAGTTTGCCACCTATTAACACCAAGTGTCCGAGATTCCAAACACCAAGTGTCCCAGCTTCCAAAAACCAAACGTCCCAGCTCCCAAACACCAAATGTCCCAGCTCTCAAACACCAAATGTCCCAGGCCTCAAACACCAAGAGCCCTAGCTTCCAAACACGAAATGTCCCGGCTTCCATACACCAAATGTCCCAGCTCTCAAATACCAAGTGTCCCAGTTCTCAAACACCAACTGTTCCAGCTCTCAAACACCAAGTGTCCCAGCTTCCAAACACCAAGTGTCTCAGCTTCCAAACACCAAATGTCCCAGCGCTCAAACAGCAAGTGACCCAGCCCACAAAAACGAAGTTTCCCAGTTTCCAAACACCAACTGTCCCTGCGTCCAAACACCAAATGTCCCCGGTTCCAAACACCAAATGTCTCAGCTCTCAAACACCAAGTCTCCCAGCTCTCAAACATGAGGTGTCGCAGCTCTCAAACACCAAGTGTCCCAGCATCCAAACATCAAGTGTTCTAGCTCTCAAACACCAAGTCTCCCAACTTCCAAACACCAAGTGTCCCAGCTTCCAAACACCAAATGTCCCAGCTCTCAAACACCAAGTGTCCAACATCTCAAACAACAACAGTTGCAGCTCTGAAATACCAAGTGTCCCTGCTTCCAAACTCCATGTGTCCCAGCTTCTCAAACACCAAGTGTCCCAGCTCTCAAACACCAAGAGTCCCAGCTGTCAAACACCAAGATTCCAACTCTCAAACTCCACGTTTGCCACCTATTAACACCAAGTGTCCCAGATTCCAAACACCAAGTGTCCCAGCTTCCAAACACCAAACGTCCCAGCTCCCAAACACCAAATGTCCCAGCTCTCAAACACCAAATGTCCCAGGCCTCAAACACCAAGTGCCCTAGCTTCCAAACACGAAATGTCCCGGCTTCCATACACCAAATGTCCCGGCTCCCAAACAACACGTGTGCCAGCTTACTGACACCAAATGTCCCAGCTCTCAAATATCAAGTGTCCCAGTCCTCAAACACCAACTGTTCCAGCTCTCAAACACCAAGTGTCCCAGCTTCCAAACACCAAGTGTCCCAGCTTCCAAACACCAAATGTCCCAGCGCTCAAACAGCAAGTGACCCAGCCCACAAAAACGAAGTTTCCCAGTTTCCAAACACCAAATGTCCCTGCGTCCAAACACCAAATGTCCCAGCTCTCAAACACCAAGTCTCCCAGCTCTCAAACATGAGGTGTCGCAGCTCTCAAACACCAAGTGTCCCAGCTTCCAAACATCAAGTGTTCCAGCTCTCAAACACCAAGTGTCCCACATCTCAAACAACAACTGTTGCAGCTCTGAAATACCAAGTGTCCCTGCTTCCAAACTCCATGTGTCCCAGCTTCCAAACACCAAGTGTCCCAGCTCTCAAACACCAAGAGTCCCAGCTGTCAAACACCAAGATTCCAACTCTCAAACTCCAAGTTTGCCACCTATTAACACCAAGTGTCCCAGATTCCAAACACCAAGTGTCCCAGCTTCCAAACACCAAACGTCCCAGCTTCCAAACATCAAATGTCCCATCTCTCAAACACCAAATGTCCCAGCTCCCAAACACCAAGTGTCCCTGCTCTAAAACTCCAAGAGGCACGCTTGCAAATACCAAGTGTTCCAGCTTCCAAACACCAAATGTCCCGGCTCCCAAAAACAAGGAGTCCCAGCTCTCATAAACCAAGTGTCCCAGTGTCCAAACACCAACTTTCCAGCTTTCGAACACGAAGATTCACAGCTTTCATACACCAAATGTCCCCGATCTGAAAGACGAAGTGGCCTTGCTTGCAAACAGCAAATGTCCCAGCTACAAACA
This sequence comes from Isurus oxyrinchus, assembly GCA_026770705.1. NCBI lineage: Eukaryota > Metazoa > Chordata > Chondrichthyes > Lamniformes > Lamnidae > Isurus > Isurus oxyrinchus. The sequence continues at coordinate 636,818 of JANJGN010000270.1, read as the reverse complement.
CCAAATGTGCCTGCTTCCAAACACCAAATGTCCCAGCTTCCAAAGACAAAGTGTCCCAGCTCTCAAACACCAAGAGTCCCAGCTTCGAAAGAGCAAGTGTGCCTCATCTCAAACACCAAGTGTCCGACATCACAAACACCAAGTTTCCCATCTTCCAAACCCCATGTGTCCCAGCTCTCAAACACAAAGTGTTCCAGCTCTCAAAAATCAACTGTCCCAGCTTCCAAACACCAGGTGTCCCAGCTTCCAAACACCAAGTGTCCCAGCTCTCAAACACCAAGAGTCCCAGCTTCCAAACACCAAGATTTCCAGCTCTCCAACACGAGCTTTGCCACCTATTAAACACCAAGTGTCCCCGATTCCAAACCCCAAGTGTCCCAGGTTCCAAACACCAAACGTCCCAGCTTCCAAACACCAAATGTCCCAGCGCTCAAACAGCAAGTGACCCAGCCCACAAAAACGAAGTTTCCCAGTTTCCAAACACCAAATGTCCCTGCGTCCAAACACCAAATGTCCCAGCTCTCAAACACCAAGTCTCCCAGCTCTCAAACATGAGGTGTCGCAGCTCTCAAACACCAAGTGTCCCAGCTTCCAAACATCAAGTGTTCCAGCTCTCAAACACCAAGTGTCCCACATCTCAAACAACAACTGTTGCAGCTCTGAAATACCAAGTGTCCCTGCTTCCAAACTCCATGTGTCCCAGCTTCCAAACACCAAGTGTCCCAGCTCTCAAACACCAAGAGTCCCAGCTGTCAAACACCAAGATTCCAACTCTCAAACTCCAAGTTTGCCACCTATTAACACCAAGTGTCCCAGATTCCAAACACCAAGTGTCCCAGCTTCCAAACACCAAACGTCCCAGCTTCCAAACATCAAATGTCCCATCTCTCAAACACCAAATGTCCCAGCTCCCAAACACCAAGTGTCCCTGCTCTAAAACTCCAAGAGGCACGCTTGCAAATACCAAGTGTTCCAGCTTCCAAACACCAAATGTCCCGGCTCCCAAAAACAAGGAGTCCCAGCTCTCATAAACCAAGTGTCCCAGTGTCCAAACACCAACTTTCCAGCTTTCGAACACGAAGATTCACAGCTTTCATACACCAAATGTCCCCGATCTGAAAGACGAAGTGGCCTTGCTTGCAAACAGCAAATGTCCCAGCTACAAACACCAAATGTGCCTGCTTCCAAACACCAAATGTCCCAGCTTCCAAAGACAAAGTGTCCCAGCTCTCAAACACCAAGAGTCCCAGCTTCGAAAGAGCAAGTGTGCCTCATCTCAAACACCAAGTGTCCGACATCACAAACACCAAGTTTCCCATCTTCCAAACCCCATGTGTCCCAGCTCTCAAACACAAAGTGTTCCAGCTCTCAAAAATCAACTGTCCCAGCTTCCAAACACCAGGTGTCCCAGCTTCCAAACACCAAGTGTCCCAGCTCTCAAACACCAAGAGTCCCAGCTTCCAAACACCAAGATTTCCAGCTCTCCAACACGAGCTTTGCCACCTATTAAACACCAAGTGTCCCCGATTCCAAACCCCAAGTGTCCCTGCGTCCAAACACCAAATGTCCCAGCTCTCAAACACCAAGTCTCCCAGCTCTCAAACATGAGGTGTCGCAGCTCTCAAACACCAAGTGTCCCAGCTTCCAAACATCAAGTGTTCCAGCTCTCAAACACCAAGTGTCCCACATCTCAAACAACAACTGTTGCAGCTCTGAAATACCAAGTGTCCCTGCTTCCAAACTCCATGTGTCCCAGCTTCCAAACACCAAGTGTCCCAGCTCTCAAACACCAAGAGTCCCAGCTGTCAAACACCAAGATTCCAACTCTCAAACTCCAAGTTTGCCACCTATTAACACCAAGTGTCCCAGATTCCAAACACCAAGTGTCCCAGCTTCCAAACACCAAACGTCCCAGCTTCCAAACATCAAATGTCCCATCTCTCAAACACCAAATGTCCCAGCTCCCAAACACCAAGTGTCCCTGCTCTAAAACTCCAAGAGGCACGCTTGCAAATACCAAGTGTTCCAGCTTCCAAACACCAAATGTCCCGGCTCCCAAAAACAAGGAGTCCCAGCTCTCATAAACCAAGTGTCCCAGTGTCCAAACACCAACTTTCCAGCTTTCGAACACGAAGATTCACAGCTTTCATACACCAAATGTCCCCGATCTGAAAGACGAAGTGGCCTTGCTTGCAAACAGCAAATGTCCCAGCTACAAACACCAAATGTGCCTGCTTCCAAACACCAAATGTCCCAGCTTCCAAAGACAAAGTGTCCCAGCTCTCAAACACCAAGAGTCCCAGCTTCGAAAGAGCAAGTGTGCCTCATCTCAAACACCAAGTGTCCGACATCACAAACACCAAGTTTCCCATCTTCCAAACCCCATGTGTCCCAGCTCTCAAACACAAAGTGTTCCAGCTCTCAAAAATCAACTGTCCCAGCTTCCAAACACCAGGTGTCCCAGCTTCCAAACACCAAGTGTCCCAGCTCTCAAACACCAAGAGTCCCAGCTTCCAAACACCAAGATTTCCAGCTCTCCAACACGAGCTTTGCCACCTATTAAACACCAAGTGTCCCCGATTCCAAACCCCAAGTGTCCCAGGTTCCAAACACCAAACGTCCCAGCTTCCAATCACCAAATGTGCCATCTCTCAAACACCAAATGTCCCAGCTCCCAAACACCAAGTGTCCCTGCACTCAAACACCAAGAGGCATGCTTTCAAATACCACGTGTCCCAGCTTCCAAACACCAAATGTCCCGGCTCCCAAACAGCAACTCTCCCAGCTCTCAAAAACCAAGAGTCCCAGAGTGCAAACATCAATTTTCCCAGCTTACAAACACGAAGATTCACAGCTTTCATACACCAAATGTCCCCGATCTGAAAGACGAAGTGGCCTTGCTTCCAAACACCAAATGTCCCAGCTTCCAAACACCAAATGTCCCAGCTTATAAAACACCACATGTCGCAGCTTCCAAACACCAAGTGTGCCATCTCTCAAACACCAGGTGTCCCAGCTCTCAAACACCTGGTTTTCCAGCCTCCAAACACCAAGTGTCCCAACTCTCAACACCAAGTGTTCTAGCTCTCAAACACCAAGTGTTCCAGCTTCCAAACACCAAGCGTTCCAGCTTCCAAAAACGAAGTGTCCCAGCGTCCAAACACCAAGTGTCCCAGCCCTCAAACACCAAGTCTTCTAGCTTTCAAACACCAAGCGTCCCGGCGTCCAAACACAAAGTGTCCCAGCGTCCAAACACCAAGTGTCCCAGCTTCCAAACACCATGTGTCTCACCTCTCAAACACAAAATTTCCCTGCTTCCAAACACCAAGTGCTCCCGCTACCAAACACCAAACATCCCAGCTTCCAAACACCAAATCTCCCAGCTTTCAAATACCAAGTGTCCCAGCTTCCAAACACCAAGTGTCCAGATCTCAAACACCAAAATTTCTAGCGTCCAAACACCAAGTGTCCCAGTTTCCAAACAGCAAGCGTCCCAGCTCACAAACACCACATGTCCCATGTCTCAAACTCCTAGTGTCTCAGCTTCCAAACACCATTTGTCGCACCTCTCAAACACTAAATTTCCCTGCTTCCAAACACCAAACGTCCCAGATTTCGAACACCAAATTACCCAGCTCTCAAACACCAAATGTCCCAGCTCCCAAACACCAAGTTTCCCTGCTCTCAAACACCAGGAGGCACGCTTCCAAATACCAAGTGTCCCAGCTTCCAAACACCAAATGTCCCGGCTCCCAAACACCAAGTGTCCCAGCTCTCAAATCATAAGTGTCCCAAAGTCCAAACACCAATTTTCCCAGCTTATAAACACGAAGATTCACAGCTTTCATACATCATATGTCCCCGATCTGAAAGACGAAGTGGCCTTGCTTCCAAAAACCAAATGTCCCAGCTCCCAAACACCAAGTGCCCCAGCTTCCAAACACCAAATGTCCCAGCTCTCAAACACCAAGTGTCCCAGCTTGCAAACACCAAGTGTCCCAGCTCTCATAAACCAAGTGTCGCAGAGCCCAAACTCCAATTTTCCCAACTGACAATCCCGAAGATTCACAGCTTTCATACACCGAATGTCCCCGATCTGAAAGACGAAGTGGCTTTGCTTCCAAACACCAAAAGTCCCAAATTCCAAACACCAAATGTCCCAGCTTCCAAACACCAAGTGTCCCAGCTCTCAAACACCAAGTGTCCCAGCTTGCAAAGAGCACGTGTGCCTCCTCTCAAACTCCAAGTGTCCCACATCTCAAACAACAATTTTCCAAGCATCCAAACACCAAGTGTCCCAGCTCTCAAACACCAAGTGTCCCAGCTTCCAAACACCTGGTGTCCCAGCTTCCAAACACCAGGTGTCCCAGCTTCCAAACACCAAGTGTCCCAGCTCTCAAACACCAAGATTCCCAGTTGTCAAACACCGAGTTTGCCACCTAATAAACACCAAGTGTCCAGATTCTTAACACCAAGTGTCCCAGCTTCCAAACACCAAACGTCCCAGCTTCCAAACACCAAATGTCTCATCTCTCAAACACCAAATGTCCCAGCTACCAAACACCAAGTGTCCCTGCTTCCAAAAACCAAGTGTCCCAGAGTCCAAACATCAAGTTTCCAACCTTTCAAACACGAAGACTCACAGTTTTCATACACCAAATGTCCCAGCTCTGAAAGGCGAAGTGGCCTTGCTTCCAAACACCAAATGTCCCAGCTTCCAAACACCAAATGTGCCAGCTTCCAAACACTAAATGTCCCTCCTTCCAAACACCAAATGTCCCAGCTCTCAAACACCAAGTGCCCCAGCTTACAAACGCGACATGTCGCGGCTCCCAAACAGCAGGTGTCCGAGCTCTCATGAACCAAGAGTCGCAGATCCCAAACTCCAATTTTCCCAGCTGACAAACACGAAGTTTCACAGCTTTCATACACCGAATGTCCCCGATCTGAAAGACGAAGTGGACTTGCTTCCAAACACCAAATGTCCCAAATTCCAAACACCAAATGTCCCAGCTTCCAAACACCAAGTGTCCCATCTCTCAAACACCAAGTGTCCCAGCTTCCAAACACCAAATGTCCCAGCTCTCAAACACCAAGTGTCCCAGCTTCCAAACACCAAATGTCCCAGCTTCCAAACACCAAATGTCCCAAATTCCAAACACCAAATGTCCCAGCTTCCAAACACCAAATGTCCCAGCTTCCAAACACCAAGTGTCCCAGCTCTCAAACACCAAGAGTCCCAGCTTGCAAAGAGCAAGTGTGCCTCCTCTCAAACACCAAGTGTCCCACATCTCAACCACCAAGTTTCCCAGCTTCCAAACACCAGGTGTACCAGCTCTCAAACACAAAGTGTTCCAGCTCTCAAACTTCAAGTGTCCCATCTCTCTAACACCAAATGTCCCAGCTCCCAAACACAAAATCTCCCATCTCCCTAACACCAAATGTCCCAGTTCCCAAACACCAAGTGTCCCTGCACTCAAACAAGAAGAGGCACGCTACCAAATACCAAGTGTCACAGCTTCCAAACACCTAACGTGCCAGATTCCAAACACCAAATGTCCCAGCTCACAAACACCAAGTGCCCCAGCTTCCCAAAACCAAGTGTCCCAGAGTACAAACATGAGGTTTCCCACCTTACAAACACGAAGATTCCCAGATTTCATACACCAAATGTCCCAGCTCTGAAAGACGAAGTGGCCTTGCTTCCAAACAACAAATGTCCCATCTTCCAAACACCAAATGTCCCAGCTTCCAAACACCAAATGTGCCAGCTTCCAGACACTAAATGTCCTTCCTTCCAAACACCAAATGTCCCCGCTCTCAAACACCAAGTGTCCCAGCTTCCAAACACCAAATGTCCCAGCTATCAAACACCAAATGTGCCAGCTTCCAAACACTAAATGTCCTTCCTTCCAAACACCAAATGTCCCTGCTCTCAAACACCAAGTGTCCCAGCTTCCAAACACCAAGTTTCACAGATCTCAAATGCCCTGTGTCCCAGCTTCCAAACACCAAATGTCCCAGCTTCCAAACACCAAATGTGCCAGCTTCCAAACACTAAATGTCCCTCCTTCCAAACACCAAATGTCCCAGCTCTCAAACACCAAGTGCCCCAGCTTACAAACGCGACATGTCGCGGCTCCCAAACAGCAGGTGTCCGAGCTCTCATGAACCAAGAGTCGTAGATCCCAAACTCCAATTTTCCCAGCTGACAAACACGAAGTTTCACAGCTTTCATACACCGAATGTCCCCGATCTGAAAGACGAAGTGGACTTGCTTCCAAACACCAAATGTCCCAAATTCCAAACACCAAATGTCCCAGCTTCCAAACACCAAGTGTCCCATCTCTCAAACACCAAGTGTCCCAGCTTCCAAACACCAAATGTCCCAGCTACCAAACACCAAATGTCCCAGCTTCCAAACACCAAATGTCCCAAATTCCAAACACCAAATGTCCCAGCTTCCAAACACCAAATGTCCCAGCTTCCTAACACCAAGTGTCCCAGCTCTCAAACACCAAGAGTCCCAGCTTGCAAAGAGCAAGTGTGCCTCCTCTCAAACACCAAGTGTCCCACATCTCAACCACCAAGTTTCCCAGCTTCCAAACACCAGGTGTACCAGCTCTCAAACACAAAGTGTTCCAGCTCTCAAACTTCAAGTGTCCCAGCTTCCAAACACCAAGTGTCCCAGCTTCCAAACACCAAGTGTCCCAGCTCTCAAACACCAAGAGTCCCCGCTCTCATACACCAAGATTCCCAGCTCTCAAACACCAAGTTTGCCACCTATTAAACACCAAGTGTCCCAGATTGCAAACACCAAGTGTCCCAGCTTCCAAACACCAAACATCCCAGCTTCCAAACACGAAATATCCCATCTCTCTAACACCAAATATCCCAGCTCCCAAACACAAAATCTCCCACCTCTCTAACACCAAATGTCCCAGTTCCCAAACACCAAGTGTCCCTGCACTCAAACACCAAGAGGCACGCTACCAAATACCAAGTGTCACAGCTTCCAAACACCATGTGTCTCAGCACTCAAACATGAAATTTCCCTGCTTCCAAGCACCAAGTGTTCCCGCTACCAAACACCAAACGTCCCAACTTCCAAACACCAAATCTCCCAGCTCTCAAACACCAAGTGTCCCAGCTTCCAAACATCAAGCATCCCAGTTCTCAAACACCAAGTGTCCCAGTCTCAAAAATCTAGAGTCCCAGCTTCCAAACACCATTTCTTTCAGCTCTCAAACACTAAATTTCCCTGCTTCCAAACACCAAACGTCCCAGCTTCCAAACACCAAATCTCCCAGCTCTCAAACACCAAATGTCCCTGCTCCCAAACACCAAGTTTCCCTGCTCTCAAACACCAGGAGGCACGCTCCCAAATACGAAGTGTCCCAGTTTCCAAACACCAAGTGTCCCAGCTCTGAAACACCAAGAGTCCCAGCTGTCAGACACCAAGATTCCCAGCTCTCAAACACCAAGTTTGCCACCTATTAAACACCAAGTGTCCCAGATTGCAAACACCAAGTGTCCCAGCTTCCAAACACCAAACATCCCAGCTTCCAAACACCAAATCTCCCATCTCTCTAACACCAAATGTCCCAGCTCCCAAACACAAAATCTCCCATCTCTCTAACACCAAATGTCCCAGTTCCCAAATACCAAGTGTCCCAGCTTCGAAACACCAAATGTCCCGGCTCCCAAACACCAAGCGTCCTAACTCTCCAAAAATAAGTGTCCCAGAGTCCAAACACCCAGTTCCCACATACCAAGTGTCCCTGCACTCAAGCACCAAGAGGCACGCTACCAAATACCAAGTGCCCCAGCTTCCAAAAACCAAGTGTCCCAGAGTACAAACATGAGGTTTCCCACCTTACAAACACGAAGATTCCCAGCTTTCATACACCAAATGTCCCAGCTCTGAAAGACGATGTAGCCTTGCTTCCAAACAGCAAATGTCCCATCTTCCAAACACCAAATGTCCCAGCTTCCAAACACCAAATGTGCCAGCTTCCAAACACTAAATGTCCTTCCTTCCAAACACCAAATGTCCCCGCTCTCAAACACCAAGTGTCCCAGCTTCCAAACACCAAGTTTCACAGATCTCAAATGCCCTGTGTTCCAGCTTCCAAACACCAAGTGTCCCAGAAATCAAAAACCAAGTGTCCCTGATCTCAAACACCAATGTTCTAGCTCACAAACACCAAGTTGTCCAGGTTCCAAACACCAAGCGTCCCAGCTTCCAAACACCAAGTTTCCCAGCGTCCAAACACCAAGTGTCCCAGCTCTCAATCAACAAGAGTCCCAGCACTCAAACACCATGTGTACTACGTCTTAAACACCAAGTCTCCCAGCTTCCAAACACCATGTGTCTCAGCACTCAAACATGAAATTTCCCTGCTTCCAAGCACCAAGTGTTCCCGCTACCAAACACCAAACGTCCCAGCTTCCAAACACCAAATCTCCCAGCTCTCAAACACCAAGTGTCCCAGCTTCCAAACACTAAGTGTCCCAGATATCAAAGACCAAAATTTCTAGCGTCCAAACACCAAGTGTCCCAGCTCTCAATCAACAAGAGTCCCAGCACTCAAACACCATGTGTACTACGTCTTAAACACCAAGTCTCCCAGCTTCCAAACACCATGTGTCTCAGCACTCAAACATGAAATTTCCCTGCTTCCAAGCACCAAGTGTTCCCGCTACCAAACACCAAACGTCCCAGCTTCCAAACACCAAATCTCCCAGCTCTCAAACACCAAGTGTCCCAGCTTCCAAACACTAAGTGTCCCAGATATCAAAGACCAAAATTTCTAGCGTCCAAACACCAAGTGTCCCAGCTTCCAAACATCAAGCATCCCAGCTCTCAAACACCAAGTGTCCCAGGTCTCAAAAACCTAGAGTCCCAGCTTCCAAACACAATTTCTTTCAGCTCTCAAACACTAAATTTCCCTGCTTCCAAACACCAAGTGTTCCCGCTTCCAAACACCAAACGTCCCCGCTTCCAAACACCAAACGTCCCAGCTTCCAAACACCAAATCTCCCAGCTCTCAAACACCAAATGTCCCTGCTCCCAAACACCAAGTTTCCCTGCTCTCAAACACCAGGAGGCACGCTTCCAAATACCAAGTGTCCCAGCTTCCAAACACCAAATGTCCCGGCTCCCAAACACCAAGCGTCCTAGCTCTCAAATAATAAGTGTCCCAGAGTCCAAACACCAATTTTTCCAGCTTACAAACACGGAGATTCACAGCTTTCATACACCATATGTCCCCGATCTGAAAGACGAAGTGGCCTTGCTTCCAAACACCAAATGTCCCAGCTTCCAAACACCAAATGTCCCAGCTTTCAAACACCAAATGTGCCAGCTTCCAAACACCAAGTGTCCCAGCTTCCAAACACCAAATGTGCCACCTTCCAAACACCAAATGTCCCAGCTTCCAAAAACCAAGAAGCCCAGCTTGCAAAGAGCAAGTGTGCCTCCTCTCAAACTCCAAGTGTCCTACATCTCAAACACCAAGCTTCCGAGCATCCAAACACCAAGTGTCTCAGCTCTCAAAAACATCAAGTGTCCCAGCTTCCAAAAACCAAGTGTCCCAGCTTCCAAACACCAAATGTGCCAGCTTCCAAACACCAAATGTCCCAGCTCTCAAACACCAAGAAGCCCAGCTTGCAAAGAGCAAGTGTGCCTCCTCTCAAACTCCAAGTGTCCTACATCTCAAACACCAAGCTTCCGAGCATCCAAACACCAAGTGTCTCAGCTCTCAAAAACATCAAGTGTCCCAGCTTCCAAAAACCAAGTGTCCCAGCTTCCAAACACCAAATGTGCCAGCTTCCAAACACCAAATGTCCCAGCTCTCAAACACCAAGAAGCCCAGCTTGCAAAGAGCAAGTGTGCCTCCTCTCAAACTCCAAGTGTCCTACATCTCAAACACCAAGCTTCCGAGCATCCAAACACCAAGTGTCTCAGCTCTCAAAAACATCAAGTGTCCCAGCTTCCAAAAACCAAGTGTCCCAGCTTCCAAACACCAAATGTGCCAGCTTCCAAACACCAAATGTCCCAGCTCTCAAACACCAAGAAGCCCAGCTTGCAAAGAGCAAGTGTGCCTCCTCTCAAACTCCAAGTGTCCTACATCTCAAACACCAAGCTTCCGAGCATCCAAACACCAAGTGTCTCAGCTCTCAAAAACATCAAGTGTCCAAGCTTCCAAACACCAAGTGACCCAGCTTCCAAAAACCAAGTGTCCCAGCTCTCAAAAACCAAGAGTCCCAGCTCTCAAACAGCAAGATTCCGAGTTGTCAAACACCGAGTTTGCCACCTATTAAACACCAAGTGTCCCAGATTCCAAACTCCAAGTGTCCCAGCTTCCAAACACCAAACGTCCCAGCTTCAAAACACCAAATGTCTCATCTCTCAAACACCAAGTGTCCCAGCTATCAAACGCCAAGTGTCCCAGACTTCAAGCACCAAGTGTCCCAGCTTCCATACACCAAGTGTCCCCGCTGTCAAACACCAAGTGTCCCAGCTTCCAAACACCAAATGTCCCATATCTCAAATGCCCTGTGTCCCAGCTTCCAAACAGCAAGTGTCCCAGAAATCAAAAAACAAGTATGCCTGATCTCAAGCACCAAGTGTCCCAGCTTCCAAACACCAAGTGTCCCAGCTCTCAAACACCAATGTTCTAGCTCACAAACACCAAGTTGTAGAGGTTCCAAACGCCAAGCGTCCCAGCTCTCAAACACCAAGAGTCCCAGCTCTCAAACACCAAGATTCCCAGCTCTCAAACACCAAGTTTGCCACCTATTAAACACCAAGTGTCCCAGATTCCAAACACCAAGTGTCCCAGCTTCCAAACACCAAACGTCCCAGCTTCAAAACACCAAATGTCTCATCGCTCAAACACCAAATGTCCCAGCTCCCAAACACCAAGTGTCCCTGCTTCCAAAAACCAAGTTGCCCAGAGTCCAAACATCAAGTTTCCCACCTTTCAAACACGACGATTCACAGCTTTCATACACCAAATGTCCCAGCTCTGAAAGACGAAGTGGCCTTGCTTCCAAACAACAAATGTCCCAGCTTCCAAACACCAAATGTCCCAGCTTCCAAACACCAAATGTGCCAGCTTCCAAACACTAAATGTCCCTCCTTCCAAGCACCAAATGTCCCAGCTGTCAAACACCAAGTGCCCCTGCTTCCAAACACCAAGTGTTCCAGCTATCAAACACCAAGTGTCCCAGACTTCAAGCACCAAGTGTCCCAGCTTCCATACACCAAGTGTCCCCGCTGTCAAACACCAAGTGTTCCAGCTTCCAAACACCAAATGTCCCTGATATCAAATGCCCTGTGTCCCAGCTTCCAAACAGCAAGTGTCCCAGAAATCAAAAACCAAGTATCCCTGATCTCAAGCACCAATTGTCCCAGCTTCCAAACACCAAGTGTCCCAAGTCTCAAACACCAATGTTCTAGCTCACAAACACCAAGTTGTCCAGGTTCCAAACGCCAAGCGTCCCAGCTTCCAAACGCCAAGCGTCCCAGCTTCCAAACACCAAGTGTCGCAGCGTCCAAACACCAAGAGTCCCAGCTCTCAATCAACAATAGTCCCAGCACTCAAACACCATGTGCGCTACCTCTTAAACACCAAATGTCCCGACTTCCAAACACCATGAGTCTCAGCTCTCAAACACGAAATTTCCCTGCTTCCAAACACCAAGTGTTCCTGCTACCAAACACCAAACGTCCCAGATTCCAAACACCAAATTTCCCAGCTCTCAAACACCAAGTGTCCCAGCTTCCAAACACCAAGTGTCCCAGACCTCAAACACCAAAAGTTCTAACGTCCAAACACCAAGTGTCCCAGCTCTCAATCAACAAGAGTCCCAGCACTCAAACACCATGTGTACTACGTCTTAAACACCAAGTCTCCCAGCTTCCAAACACCATGTGTCTCAGCACTCAAACATGAAATTTCCCTGCTTCCAAGCACCAAGTGTTCCCGCTACCAAACACCAAACGTCCCAGCTTCCAAACACCAAATCTCCCAGCTCTCAAACACCAAGTGTCCCAGCTTCCAAACACTAAGTGTCCCAGATATCAAAGACCAAAATTTCTAGCGTCCAAACACCAAGTGTCCCAGCTTCCAAACATCAAGCATCCCAGCTCTCAAACACCAAGTGTCCCAGGTCTCAAAAACCTAGAGTCCCAGCTTCCAAACACAATTTCTTTCAGCTCTCAAACACTAAATTTCCCTGCTTCCAAACACCAAGTGTTCCCGCTTCCAAACACCAAACGTCCCCGCTTCCAAACACCAAACGTCCCAGCTTCCAAACACCAAATCTCCCAGCTCTCAAACACCAAATGTCCCTGCTCCCAAACACCAAGTTTCCCTGCTCTCAAACACCAGGAGGCACGCTTCCAAATACCAAGTGTCCCAGCTTCCAAACACCAAATGTCCCGGCTCCCAAACACCAAGCGTCCTAGCTCTCAAATAATAAGTGTCCCAGAGTCCAAACACCAATTTTTCCAGCTTACAAACACGGAGATTCACAGCTTTCATACACCATATGTCCCCGATCTGAAAGACGAAGTGGCCTTGCTTCCAAACACCAAATGTCCCAGCTTCCAAACACCAAATGTCCCAGCTTTCAAACACCAAATGTGCCAGCTTCCAAACACCAAGTGTCCCAGCTTCCAAACACCAAATGTGCCACCTTCCAAACACCAAATGTCCCAGCTTCCAAAAACCAAGAAGCCCAGCTTGCAAAGAGCAAGTGTGCCTCCTCTCAAACTCCAAGTGTCCTACATCTCAAACACCAAGCTTCCGAGCATCCAAACACCAAGTGTCTCAGCTCTCAAAAACATCAAGTGTCCCAGCTTCCAAAAACCAAGTGTCCCAGCTTCCAAACACCAAATGTGCCAGCTTCCAAACACCAAATGTCCCAGCTCTCAAACACCAAGAAGCCCAGCTTGCAAAGAGCAAGTGTGCCTCCTCTCAAACTCCAAGTGTCCTACATCTCAAACACCAAGCTTCCGAGCATCCAAACACCAAGTGTCTCAGCTCTCAAAAACATCAAGTGTCCCAGCTTCCAAAAACCAAGTGTCCCAGCTTCCAAACACCAAATGTGCCAGCTTCCAAACACCAAATGTCCCAGCTCTCAAACACCAAGAAGCCCAGCTTGCAAAGAGCAAGTGTGCCTCCTCTCAAACTCCAAGTGTCCTACATCTCAAACACCAAGCTTCCGAGCATCCAAACACCAAGTGTCTCAGCTCTCAAAAACATCAAGTGTCCCAGCTTCCAAAAACCAAGTGTCCCAGCTTCCAAACACCAAATGTGCCAGCTTCCAAACACCAAATGTCCCAGCTCTCAAACACCAAGAAGCCCAGCTTGCAAAGAGCAAGTGTGCCTCCTCTCAAACTCCAAGTGTCCTACATCTCAAACACCAAGCTTCCGAGCATCCAAACACCAAGTGTCTCAGCTCTCAAAAACATCAAGTGTCCAAGCTTCCAAACACCAAGTGACCCAGCTTCCAAAAACCAAGTGTCCCAGCTCTCAAAAACCAAGAGTCCCAGCTCTCAAACAGCAAGATTCCGAGTTGTCAAACACCGAGTTTGCCACCTATTAAACACCAAGTGTCCCAGATTCCAAACTCCAAGTGTCCCAGCTTCCAAACACCAAACGTCCCAGCTTCAAAACACCAAATGTCTCATCTCTCAAACACCAAGTGTCCCAGCTATCAAACGCCAAGTGTCCCAGACTTCAAGCACCAAGTGTCCCAGCTTCCATACACCAAGTGTCCCCGCTGTCAAACACCAAGTGTCCCAGCTTCCAAACACCAAATGTCCCATATCTCAAATGCCCTGTGTCCCAGCTTCCAAACAGCAAGTGTCCCAGAAATCAAAAAACAAGTATGCCTGATCTCAAGCACCAAGTGTCCCAGCTTCCAAACACCAAGTGTCCCAGCTCTCAAACACCAATGTTCTAGCTCACAAACACCAAGTTGTAGAGGTTCCAAACGCCAAGCGTCCCAGCTCTCAAACACCAAGAGTCCCAGCTCTCAAACACCAAGATTCCCAGCTCTCAAACACCAAGTTTGCCACCTATTAAACACCAAGTGTCCCAGATTCCAAACACCAAGTGTCCCAGCTTCCAAACACCAAACGTCCCAGCTTCAAAACACCAAATGTCTCATCGCTCAAACACCAAATGTCCCAGCTCCCAAACACCAAGTGTCCCTGCTTCCAAAAACCAAGTTGCCCAGAGTCCAAACATCAAGTTTCCCACCTTTCAAACACGACGATTCACAGCTTTCATACACCAAATGTCCCAGCTCTGAAAGACGAAGTGGCCTTGCTTCCAAACAACAAATGTCCCAGCTTCCAAACACCAAATGTCCCAGCTTCCAAACACCAAATGTGCCAGCTTCCAAACACTAAATGTCCCTCCTTCCAAGCACCAAATGTCCCAGCTGTCAAACACCAAGTGCCCCTGCTTCCAAACACCAAGTGTTCCAGCTATCAAACACCAAGTGTCCCAGACTTCAAGCACCAAGTGTCCCAGCTTCCATACACCAAGTGTCCCCGCTGTCAAACACCAAGTGTTCCAGCTTCCAAACACCAAATGTCCCTGATATCAAATGCCCTGTGTCCCAGCTTCCAAACAGCAAGTGTCCCAGAAATCAAAAACCAAGTATCCCTGATCTCAAGCACCAATTGTCCCAGCTTCCAAACACCAAGTGTCCCAAGTCTCAAACACCAATGTTCTAGCTCACAAACACCAAGTTGTCCAGGTTCCAAACGCCAAGCGTCCCAGCTTCCAAACGCCAAGCGTCCCAGCTTCCAAACACCAAGTGTCGCAGCGTCCAAACACCAAGAGTCCCAGCTCTCAATCAACAATAGTCCCAGCACTCAAACACCATGTGCGCTACCTCTTAAACACCAAATGTCCCGACTTCCAAACACCATGAGTCTCAGCTCTCAAACACGAAATTTCCCTGCTTCCAAACACCAAGTGTTCCTGCTACCAAACACCAAACGTCCCAGATTCCAAACACCAAATTTCCCAGCTCTCAAACACCAAGTGTCCCAGCTTCCAAACACCAAGTGTCCCAGACCTCAAACACCAAAAGTTCTAACGTCCAAACACCAAGTGTCCCAGCTTCCAAACAGCAAGCATCCCAGCTCACAAACACCAAGTGTCCCAGGTCTCAAACACCTGGTGTCCCAGCTTCCAAACACCATTTGTTTCAGCTCTCAAACACTAAATTTCCATACTTCCAAACACCAAATGTCCCAGCTTCCAAACACCAGGCGTCCCAGCTCTCATACACCAAGAGTCCCAGCTTGCAAAGAGCAAGTGTGCCTCCTCTCAAACACCAAGTATCCCACATCTCAAACAGCAAGTTTCCAGCTTCCAAACACCAAGTGTCCCAGCTTCCAAACACCAAGTGTCCCAGCTCTCAAACACCAAGATTCCCAGCTCTCAAACACCGAGATTGCCACCTGTTAAACACCAAGTGTCGCAGCTTCCAAACACCAAATGTCTCATCTCTCAAACACCAAATGTCCCAGCTCCCAAACACGAAGTGTCCCTGCTTCCAAAAACCAAGTGTCCCAGCTCTCAAAAACCAAGAGTCCCAGCTCTCAAACAGCAAGATTCCGAGTTGTCAAACACCGAGTTTGCCACCTATTAAACACCAAGTGTCCCAGATTCCAAACTCCAAGTGTCCCAGCTTCCAAACACCAAACGTCCCAGCTTCAAAACACCAAATGTCTCATCTCTCAAACACCAAGTGTCCCAGCTATCAAACGCCAAGTGTCCCAGACTTCAAGCACCAAGTGTCCCAGCTTCCATACACCAAGTGTCCCCGCTGTCAAACACCAAGTGTCCCAGCTTCCAAACACCAAATGTCCCATATCTCAAATGCCCTGTGTCCCAGCTTCCAAACAGCAAGTGTCCCAGAAATCAAAAAACAAGTATGCCTGATCTCAAGCACCAAGTGTCCCAGCTTCCAAACACCAAGTGTCCCAGCTCTCAAACACCAATGTTCTAGCTCACAAACACCAAGTTGTAGAGGTTCCAAACGCCAAGCGTCCCAGCTCTCAAACACCAAGAGTCCCAGCTCTCAAACACCAAGATTCCCAGCTCTCAAACACCAAGTTTGCCACCTATTAAACACCAAGTGTCCCAGATTCCAAACACCAAGTGTCCCAGCTTCCAAACACCAAACGTCCCAGCTTCAAAACACCAAATGTCTCATCGCTCAAACACCAAATGTCCCAGCTCCCAAACACCAAGTGTCCCTGCTTCCAAAAACCAAGTTGCCCAGAGTCCAAACATCAAGTTTCCCACCTTTCAAACACGACGATTCACAGCTTTCATACACCAAATGTCCCAGCTCTGAAAGACGAAGTGGCCTTGCTTCCAAACAACAAATGTCCCAGCTTCCAAACACCAAATGTCCCAGCTTCCAAACACCAAATGTGCCAGCTTCCAAACACTAAATGTCCCTCCTTCCAAGCACCAAATGTCCCAGCTGTCAAACACCAAGTGCCCCTGCTTCCAAACACCAAGTGTTCCAGCTATCAAACACCAAGTGTCCCAGACTTCAAGCACCAAGTGTCCCAGCTTCCATACACCAAGTGTCCCCGCTGTCAAACACCAAGTGTTCCAGCTTCCAAACACCAAATGTCCCTGATATCAAATGCCCTGTGTCCCAGCTTCCAAACAGCAAGTGTCCCAGAAATCAAAAACCAAGTATCCCTGATCTCAAGCACCAATTGTCCCAGCTTCCAAACACCAAGTGTCCCAAGTCTCAAACACCAATGTTCTAGCTCACAAACACCAAGTTGTCCAGGTTCCAAACGCCAAGCGTCCCAGCTTCCAAACGCCAAGCGTCCCAGCTTCCAAACACCAAGTGTCGCAGCGTCCAAACACCAAGAGTCCCAGCTCTCAATCAACAATAGTCCCAGCACTCAAACACCATGTGCGCTACCTCTTAAACACCAAATGTCCCGACTTCCAAACACCATGAGTCTCAGCTCTCAAACACGAAATTTCCCTGCTTCCAAACACCAAGTGTTCCTGCTACCAAACACCAAACGTCCCAGATTCCAAACACCAAATTTCCCAGCTCTCAAACACCAAGTGTCCCAGCTTCCAAACACCAAGTGTCCCAGACCTCAAACACCAAAAGTTCTAACGTCCAAACACCAAGTGTCCCAGCTTCCAAACAGCAAGCATCCCAGCTCACAAACACCAAGTGTCCCAGGTCTCAAACACCTGGTGTCCCAGCTTCCAAACACCATTTGTTTCAGCTCTCAAACACTAAATTTCCATACTTCCAAACACCAAATGTCCCAGCTTCCAAACACCAGGCGTCCCAGCTCTCATACACCAAGAGTCCCAGCTTGCAAAGAGCAAGTGTGCCTCCTCTCAAACACCAAGTATCCCACATCTCAAACAGCAAGTTTCCAGCTTCCAAACACCAAGTGTCCCAGCTTCCAAACACCAAGTGTCCCAGCTCTCAAACACCAAGATTCCCAGCTCTCAAACACCGAGATTGCCACCTGTTAAACACCAAGTGTCGCAGCTTCCAAACACCAAATGTCTCATCTCTCAAACACCAAATGTCCCAGCTCCCAAACACGAAGTGTCCCTGCTTCCAAAAACCAAGTGTCCCAGCTCTCAAAAACCAAGAGTCCCAGCTCTCAAACAGCAAGATTCCGAGTTGTCAAACACCGAGTTTGCCACCTATTAAACACCAAGTGTCCCAGATTCCAAACTCCAAGTGTCCCAGCTTCCAAACACCAAACGTCCCAGCTTCAAAACACCAAATGTCTCATCTCTCAAACACCAAGTGTCCCAGCTATCAAACGCCAAGTGTCCCAGACTTCAAGCACCAAGTGTCCCAGCTTCCATACACCAAGTGTCCCCGCTGTCAAACACCAAGTGTCCCAGCTTCCAAACACCAAATGTCCCATATCTCAAATGCCCTGTGTCCCAGCTTCCAAACAGCAAGTGTCCCAGAAATCAAAAAACAAGTATGCCTGATCTCAAGCACCAAGTGTCCCAGCTTCCAAACACCAAGTGTCCCAGCTCTCAAACACCAATGTTCTAGCTCACAAACACCAAGTTGTAGAGGTTCCAAACGCCAAGCGTCCCAGCTCTCAAACACCAAGAGTCCCAGCTCTCAAACACCAAGATTCCCAGCTCTCAAACACCAAGTTTGCCACCTATTAAACACCAAGTGTCCCAGATTCCAAACACCAAGTGTCCCAGCTTCCAAACACCAAACGTCCCAGCTTCAAAACACCAAATGTCTCATCGCTCAAACACCAAATGTCCCAGCTCCCAAACACCAAGTGTCCCTGCTTCCAAAAACCAAGTTGCCCAGAGTCCAAACATCAAGTTTCCCACCTTTCAAACACGACGATTCACAGCTTTCATACACCAAATGTCCCAGCTCTGAAAGACGAAGTGGCCTTGCTTCCAAACAACAAATGTCCCAGCTTCCAAACACCAAATGTCCCAGCTTCCAAACACCAAATGTGCCAGCTTCCAAACACTAAATGTCCCTCCTTCCAAGCACCAAATGTCCCAGCTGTCAAACACCAAGTGCCCCTGCTTCCAAACACCAAGTGTTCCAGCTATCAAACACCAAGTGTCCCAGACTTCAAGCACCAAGTGTCCCAGCTTCCATACACCAAGTGTCCCCGCTGTCAAACACCAAGTGTTCCAGCTTCCAAACACCAAATGTCCCTGATATCAAATGCCCTGTGTCCCAGCTTCCAAACAGCAAGTGTCCCAGAAATCAAAAACCAAGTATCCCTGATCTCAAGCACCAATTGTCCCAGCTTCCAAACACCAAGTGTCCCAAGTCTCAAACACCAATGTTCTAGCTCACAAACACCAAGTTGTCCAGGTTCCAAACGCCAAGCGTCCCAGCTTCCAAACGCCAAGCGTCCCAGCTTCCAAACACCAAGTGTCGCAGCGTCCAAACACCAAGAGTCCCAGCTCTCAATCAACAATAGTCCCAGCACTCAAACACCATGTGCGCTACCTCTTAAACACCAAATGTCCCGACTTCCAAACACCATGAGTCTCAGCTCTCAAACACGAAATTTCCCTGCTTCCAAACACCAAGTGTTCCTGCTACCAAACACCAAACGTCCCAGATTCCAAACACCAAATTTCCCAGCTCTCAAACACCAAGTGTCCCAGCTTCCAAACACCAAGTGTCCCAGACCTCAAACACCAAAAGTTCTAACGTCCAAACACCAAGTGTCCCAGCTTCCAAACAGCAAGCATCCCAGCTCACAAACACCAAGTGTCCCAGGTCTCAAACACCTGGTGTCCCAGCTTCCAAACACCATTTGTTTCAGCTCTCAAACACTAAATTTCCATACTTCCAAACACCAAATGTCCCAGCTTCCAAACACCAGGCGTCCCAGCTCTCATACACCAAGAGTCCCAGCTTGCAAAGAGCAAGTGTGCCTCCTCTCAAACACCAAGTATCCCACATCTCAAACAGCAAGTTTCCAGCTTCCAAACACCAAGTGTCCCAGCTTCCAAACACCAAGTGTCCCAGCTCTCAAACACCAGGAGTCCCAGCTCTCAAACACCAAGATTCCCAGCTCTCAAACACCGAGATTGCCACCTGTTAAACACCAAGTGTCGCAGCTTCCAAACACCAAATGTCTCATCTCTCAAACACCAAATGTCCCAGCTCCCAAACACGAAGTGTCCCTGCTTCCAAAAACCAAGTGTCCCAGAATCCAAACATCACGTTTCCCATCTTTCAAACACGAAGATTCACAGATTTCAAACACCAAACATCCCAGCTCTGAAGGACGAAGTGGCCTTGCTTCCAAACAACAAATGTCCCAGCTTCCAAACAACAAATGTCCCAGTTTCCAAATATCAAATGTGCTAGCTTCCAAACACTAAATGTCCCTCCTTCGAAGCACCACATATCCCAGCTCTCAAACACCAATTGTCCTAGCTTCCAAACACCAAGTGTCCCAGATCTCAAATGCCATGTGCCCCTGCTTCCAAACACCAAGTGTCCCAGCTATCAAACACCAAGTGTCCCAGACTTCAAGCACCACGTGTCCCAGCTTCCAAACACCAAGTGTCCCCGCTCTCAAACACCAAGTGTCCCAGCTTCCAAACACCAAATGTCCCAGATCTCAAATGCCCTGTGTCCCAGCTTCCAAACAGCAAGTGTCCCAGAAATCAAAAACCAAGTGTCCCTGATCTGAAGCACCAAGTGTCCCAGCTTCCAAACACCAAGTGTCCCAGGTCTCAAACACCAATGTTCTAGCTCACAAACACCAAGTTGTCCAGGTTCCAAACGCCAAGCGTCCCAGCTTCCAAACACCAAGTGTCCCAGCGTCCAAACACCATGTGTGCTACCTCTTAAACACCAAGTGTCCCAGATCTCAAACACCAAAAGTTCTAGCGTCCAAACAGCAAGGATCCCAGCTCACAAACACTAAGTGTCCCAGGTCTCAAACACCTAGTGTCCCAGCTTCCAAACAACATTTGTTTGAGCTCTCAAACACTAAATTTCCATGCTTCCAGACACCAAGTGTTCCCGCTTCCAAACTGCAAACATCCCAGCTTACTAACACCAAAACTCCCAGCTCTTAAACACCATATGTCCCAAGTCCCAAACACCAAGTGTCCCTGCTCTCAAACACCAAGAGGCACGCTTCCAAATAGCAATTGTCCCAGGTTCCAAACACCAAGTGTGCCGTCTCCCAAACACCAAGTGTCCCAGCTCCCAAATAACGAGTATCCCAGAGTCCAAACACCAATTTTTCCTGCTTAGAAAAACGAAGATTCACAGCCTTCATGCACCAAATGTCCCAGCTCTGAAAGCTGAAGTGGCCTTGCTTCCAAACACCAAATGTCCCAGCTTCCAAACACCAAGTGTCCCAGCTTCCAAACACCAAAAGTCCCAGCTCCCAAACACCAAGTGTCCCAGCCCTCAATCACCAAATGTCCCAGCTTCCAAACACCAAGTGTCCCAGCTCTCAAACACCAAGAGTCCCAGCTTTCAAGCACCAAGATTCCGAGCTCAAAAACACCAAATTTGCCATCTATTAAACACCAAGTGTCCCAGCTTCCAAAGACCAAACTTCCCAGGTTCCAAACACGAAATGTCCCATCTCTCAAACACCAAGTGTCCCAACTCCCAAACACCAAGAGTCCCTGCTCTCAAACACCAGGAGGCACGCTTCCAAATACGAAGTGTCCCAGCTCCCAAACACCACGTGTCCCAGCTCTCAAAAACCTAGTGTCCCAGAGTCCAAACACCAATTTTCCCATCTTACAAACACGATGCTTCACAGCTTTCATACAACAAATGTGCCCGAACTGAAAGGCCTTGCTTCCAAACACAAAATGTCCCAGCTTCCAAACACCAAAAGTCCCAGCTTCCAAACACCACATGTCCCATCTTCCAAACAC
The DNA here is from genome assembly GCA_026770705.1 of Isurus oxyrinchus. NCBI lineage: Eukaryota > Metazoa > Chordata > Chondrichthyes > Lamniformes > Lamnidae > Isurus > Isurus oxyrinchus. Next base: position 615,348 of record JANJGN010000270.1, on the reverse strand, counting down.
CAAGTGTGCCACCTCTCAAACATCAAGTGTCCCAGGTCTCAAACACCAGGTTTCCCAGCCTCGAAACACCAAATGTCCCAGCACTAAAACACAAAGTGTTCCAGCTCTCAAACAACAAGTGTCCCAGCTCCCAAACACCAAGTGTCCCTGCTCTCAAACACCAAGAGGCACGCTTCCAAATAGCAATTGTCCCAGCTTCCAAACACCAAGTGTGCCGCCTCCCAAACACCAAGTGTCCCAGCTCTCAAATAATGAGTATCCCAGAGTCCAAACAACAATTTTTCCTGCTTACAAACACGAAGATTCAGAGATTTCATACACCAAATGTCCCCGAACTGAAAGACGAAGTGGCCTTGCTTCCAAAAACCAAATGTCCCAGCTTCCAAACACCAAATGTGCCAGCTTCAAAACACCAAATGTCCCAGCTTCCAAACACCAAGTGTGCCACCTCTCAAACAACAATTGTCCCAGCTCTCAAACACCAGGTTTCCCAGCCTCCAAACACCAAATGTCCCAGCTCTGAAACACAAAGTGTTCCAGCTCTCAAACAACAAATGTCCCAGCTCCCAAACACCAAGTGTCCCAGCTTCCAAACAACATATGTCAAGGCTCGGAAACACCAAGTGTCCCAGCTCTCAAACACGAAGTTTCCCAGCGTTCAAATCCAATTGTCCCCGCTCTCAATCACCAAGTCTCCCAACTCTCGAACATCAAGTGTACCAGTTTCCATACACCAAGTGTCCCAGCTCTCAAAAACCAAATGTCCCGGCTTCAAAACACCAAATGTCCCGGCTCCCAAACAACACGTGTTCCAGCTTACTAACACCAAATGTCGCCGCTCTCAAACACCTAGTGTCCCAGTTCTCATACACCAACTGTTCCAGGTCTCCAACACCAAGTGTCCCAGCTTCCAAACACCAAGTGTCCCAGCTTCCAAACACCGAATGTCCCAGCGCTCAAACAGCAAGTGACCCAGCCCACACAAACGAAGAGTACCAGCTCCCAAACCCCAAATGCCCCAGCTCTCAAACACCAAGGGTCCCAGCTCTCAAACACCAAGCGACCCAGCTTCCAAGCAACAAGTGTCCCAGGTGACAAACACCAACTGTCCCAGCTATCAAACACAAAGAGGCCCAGCTTCCAAACACCAAGTGACCCAGCTTCCAAACACCAAATTTCCCAGCGCTCATACAGCAAGTGACCCAGCCCACAAAAACGAAGTGTACCAGCTCCCAAACACCAGATGTCCCAGCTCTCAAACACCAAGTGTCCGAGGGCTCAAATACCAAGTGTCCCAGCTGCCAAGCACCAAGTGTCCCAGATCTCAAACACGAAAAGTTCTAGCGTCCAAACAGCAAGTGTCCCAGCTTCCAAACAGCAAGTGTCCCAGTTTACAAACACCAAATGTCCCGACTTCCAAGCACCAAATGTCCCAGCTCCCAAACACAAAGTGTCCCAGCTCTCAAACACCAAGTGTCCCAGTTCTCAAACACCAAGTGTCCCGGCTTCCAAACGCCAAATGTCCCAGCTCCCAAACACCAAGTGTCCCAGCTTCCATACACCAAGTGCCCCAGCTTCCAAACACCACATGTCCCAGGTCTCAAAGACCAAGTGTCCCAGCTTACAAACACCAAATGTCCCAACTTCCAAGCACCAAATGTCCTGGCTCCCAAATACCACGTGTCCTAGCTTACAAACACCAAGTGGCCCTACTTCCAGACACCAAATGTCCCACACTGAAAGCCTAAGTGGCCCAGCTACCAAAAACCAAATGTCCCAGCTTCCAAACAGCAAATGTCCAAGCTCTCAAACACCAAGTGTCCCAGCCCTCAAACACCATGTGTCCCAGCTTCCAAAAAACCAAATGTCCAGGCTCGCAAACACGAAGTGTCCCAGCCCTCAAACACTCAGTTTCCCAGCTCCCAAACAGCAAGTGTCCCAGCTTCCAAACACCATATAACCCGACTCGCAAGCACCAAGTGTCCCAGCTCTCAAAAACCAGGTGTCCGAGCTCTCAAATACCAACTGTCCCTGCTCTCAAAAACTTACAGCCCCAGCTTCCAAAGACCAAGTGACCCAGCTCTCCAAGCCTAAGTGTTCCTGCTTCCAAACAGCAAATGTCCCAGCTCCCAAACACAAAGTGTCCCAGCTCTCAAACACCAAGTGTCCCAGTTCTCAAACACCAAGTGTCCCGGCTTCCAAACACCAAATGTCCCAGCTCCCAAACGCCAAGTGTCCCAGCTTCCAAACACCACATGTCCCGGCTCCCAAACTCCAAATGTCCCAGCTTCCAAACACCAAATGTCCCAGCTCTCAAACGCCAAGAATCCAGCATCTAAAGAGCAAGTGTGCCACTTCTCAAACACCAGGTTGTCCCAGAGCCCAAATTCCAATTTTCCCAGCTTACAAACACGAAGATTCACAGCTTTCAAAAACCAAATGACCAAATCTGAAAGACGAAGCGGCCTTGATTCCAAACACCAAATGTCCCAGCTTCCAAACACCAAATGTCCCAGCTTCCAAACACCAAATGTCCAAGCTTCCAAACAGCAGGTGTGCCACCTCTCAAACAACAAGTGTCCCAGCTCTCAAAAACCTAGTATCCCAAAGTCCAAACACCAATTTTCCCATCTTACAAACACGATGATTCACAGCTTTCATACACCAAATGTGTCCGAACTGAAAGGCGAAGGGACCTTGCTTCCAAACACAAAATGTCCCAGCTTCCAAACACCAAAAGTCCCAGATTCCAAACATCACATGTCCCATCTTCCAAACACCAAGTGTGCCACCTCTCAAACATCAAGTGTCCCAGGTCTCAAACACCAGGTTTCCCAGCCTCGAAACACCAAATGTCCCAGCTCTAAAACACAAAGTGTTCCAGCTCTCAAACAACAAGTGTCCCAGCTCCCACACAACAAGTGTCCCAGCTTCCAAACAACATATGTCAAGGCTCGCAAACACCAAGTGTCCCAGCTCTCAAACACCAGGTGTCCCAGCTCTTTAACACCAAGTTTCCCAGCGTCCAAAACCCATTGTCCCCGCTCTCAATCACCAAGTCTCCCAACACTCGAACATCAAGTGTCCCAGTTTCCATACACCAAGTGTCCCAGCTCTCAAAAACCAAGAGACCCACCTCTCAAACACCAACTGCCCCAGCGTCCAAACACTAAGTGTCCCAGCTCCCAAACACCAAATGTCCCGGCTTCCAAACACCAAATGTCCCGGCTTCCAAACAACACGTGTGCCAGCATACTAACACCAAATGTCGCAGCTCTCAAATACCTAGTGTCCCAGTTCTCAAACACCAACTGTGCCAGCTCTCCAACACCAAGTCTCCCAGCTTCCAAACACCAAGTGTCCCAGCTTCCAAACACCAAATGTCCCAGCATCAAACAGCAAGTGACCCAGCCCACAAAAACGAAGTGTACCAGCTCCCAAACACCAAATGTCCCAGCTCTCAAACACCAAGTGTCCGAGGGCTCAAATAACAAGTGTCCCAGCTGCCAAACACCAAGTGTCCCAGATCTCAAACACCAAAGCTTCTAGTGTCCAAACAGCAAGTGTCCCAGCTTCCAAACAGCAAGTGTCCCAGCTCACAAACACCAAGTGTCCCAGGTCTCAAAGACCAAGTGTCCCAGCTTACAAACACCAAATGTCCCAACTTCCAAGCACCAAATGTCCTGGTTCCCAAATACCACGTGTCCTAGCTTACAAACACCAAGTGGCCCTGCTTCCAGACACCAAATGTCCCACACTGAAAGCCTAAGTGGCCCAGCTACCAAAAACCAAATGTCCCAGCTTCCAAACACCAAATGTCCAAGCTCTCAAACACGAAGTGTCCCAGCCCTCAAACACCAAGTGTCCAAGCTTCCAAAAAACCAAATGTCCAGGCTCGCAAACACGAAGTGTCCCAGCTCTCAAAAACGAGGTGTCCGAGCTCTCAAATACCAACTGTCCCTGCTCTCAAAAACTTACAGCCCCAGCTTCCAAAGACCAAGTGACCCAGCTCTCCAAGGCTAAGTGTTCCTGCTTCCAAACACCAAATGTCCCAGCTCCCAAGCACAAAGTGTCCCAGCTCTCAAACACCAAGTGTCCCAGTTCTCAAACACCAAGTGTCCCGGCTTCCAAACACCAAATGTCCCAGCTCCCAAACACCAAGTGTCCCAGCTTCCAAACACCAAGTGCCCCAGCTTCCAAACACCACATGTCTCGGCTCCCAAACTCCAAATGTCCCAGCTTCCAAAAACCAAATGTCCCAGCTCTCAAACACCAAGAATCCCAGCATCTAAAGAGCACGGTTGCCACTTCTCAAACACCAGGTTGTCCCAGAGCCCAAATTCCAATTTTCCCAGCTTACAAACACGAAGATTCACAGCTTTCAAAAACCAAATGACCCGATCTGAAAGCCGAAGTGGCCTTCATTCCAAACACCAAATGTCCCAGCTTCCAAACACCAAATGTCCCAGCTTCCAAACACCAAGTGTGCCACCTCTCAAACATCAAGTGTCCCAGCTCTCAAACACCAGGTTTCCCAGCCTCCAAACACCAAATGTCCCAGCTCTGAAACACTAGTGTTCCAGCTCTCAAACAACAAATGTCCCAGCTCCCAAAAACCAAGTGTCTCAGCTTCCAAACAACATATGTCAAGGCTCAGAAACACCAAGTGTCGCAGCTCTCAAACACGAAGTTTCCCAGCGTTCAAATCCAATTGTCCCCGCTCTCAGTCACCAAGTCTCCCAACTCTCGAACATCAAGTGTACCAGTTTCCATACACCAAGTGTCCCAGCTCTCAAAAACCAAATGTCCCGGCTTCAAAACACCAAATGTCCCGGCTCCCAAACAACACGTGTTCCAGCTTACTAACACCAAATGTCGCCGCTCTCAAACACCTAGTGTCCCAGTTCTCATACACCAACTGTTCCAGGTCTCCAACACCAAGTGTCCCAGCTTCCAAACACCAAGTGTCCCAGCTTCCAAACACCGAATGTCCCAGCGCTCAAACAGCAAGTGACCCAGCCCACACAAACGAAGAGTACCAGCTCCCAAACACCAAATGCCCCAGCTCTCAAACACCAAGGGTCCCAGCTCTCAAACACCAAGCGACCCAGCTTCCAAACAACAAGTGTCCCAGTTGACAAACACCAACTGTCCCAGCTATCAAACACAAAGAGGCCCAGCTTCCAAACACCAAGTGACCCAGCTTCCAAGCACCAAATTTCCCAGCGCTCATACAGCAAGTGACCCAGTCCACAAAAACGAAGTGTACCAGCTCCCAAACACCAGATGTCCCAGCTCTCAAACACCAAGTGTCCGAGGGCTCAAATACCATGTGTCCCAGCTGCCAAACACCAAGTGTCCCAGATCTCAAACACCAAAAGTTCTAGCGTCCAAACAGCAAGTGTCCCAGCTTCCAAACAGCAAGTGTCCCAGCTGAAAAACACCAACTGTCCCAGGTCTCAAAGACCAAGTGTCCCAGCTTACAAACACCAAATGTCCCGACTTCCAAGCACCAAATGTCCTGGCTCCCAAATACCACGTGTCCTAGCTTACAAACACCAAGTGGCCCTGCTTCCATACACCAAATGTCCCACACCGAAAGCCAAAGTGGCCCAGCTATCAAAAACCAAATGTCCCAGCTTCCAAACACCAAATGTCCAAGCTCAGAAACACCAAGTGTCCCAGCCCTAAAACACCAAATGTCCCAGCTTCCAAAAACCAAATGTCCAGGCTCGCAAACACCAAGTGTCCCAGCCCTGAAACACCTAGTTTCCCAGCTTCCAAACACAAAATGTCCCGGCTCTCAAACACCAAGATTCCCAGCCCTCAATCACCAAATGTCCCAGCTTCCAAACACCAATGTCCCAGCTCCCAAACACCAAGATTCCCAGCTTTCAAGCACCAAGATTCCGAGCTCAAAAACACCAAATTTGCCATCTATTAAACACCAAGTGTCCCAGATTCCAAACACCAAGTGTCCCAGCTTCCAAAGACCAAACTTCCCAGGTTCCAAACACGAAATGTCCCATCTCTCAAACACCAAATGTCCCAACTCCAAACACCAAGAGTCCCTGCTTCCAAACACCAAGAGGCACGCTTCCAAATACGAAGTGTCCCAGCTCCCAAACACCAAGTGTCCCAGCTCTCAAAAACCTAGTGTCCCAAAGTCCAAACACCAATTTTCCCATCTTACAAACACGATGATTCACAGCTTTCGTACACCAGATGTGCCCGAACTGAAAGGCGAAGTGGCCTTGCTTCCAAACACAAAATGTCCCAGCTTCCAAACACCAAAAGTCCCAGCTTCCAAACACCACATGTCCCATCTTCCAAACACCAAGTGTGCCACCTCTCAAACATCAAGTGTCCCAGGTCTCAAACACCAGGTTTCCCAGCCTCGAAACACCAAATGTCCCAGCTCTAAAACACAAAGTGTTCCAGCTCTCAAACAGCAAGTGTCCCAGCTCCCAAACAACAAGTGTCCCAGCTTCCAAACAACATATGTCAAGGCTCGCAAACACCAAGTGTCCCAGCTCTCAAACACCAGGTGTCCCAGCTCTCAAACACGAAGTTTCCCAGCGTCCAAATCCCATTGTCCCCGCTCTCAATCACCAAGTCTCCCAACAATCGAACATCACGTGTCCCAGTTTCCATACACCAAGTGTCCCAGCTCTCAAAAACCAAGACACCCACCTCTCAAACACCAACTGCCCCAGCGTCCAAACACTAAGTGTCCCAGCTCCCAAACACCAAATGTCCCAGCTCTCAAACACTAAATGTCCCAGGTCTCAAAAACCAAGTTTCCCAGCTTCCAAACACCAAATGTCCCGGCTTCCAAACACCAAATGTCCCAGCTTCCAAACACCAAATGTCCAAGCTCTCAAACACGAAGTGTCCCAGCCCTCAAACACCAAGTGTCCAAGCTTCCAAAAAACCAAATGTCCAGGCTCGCAAACACGAAGTGTCCCAGCCCTCAAACACTTAGTTTCTTAGCTCCCAAACAGCAAGTGTCCCAGCTTCCAAACACCATATGTCCTGACTCGCAAACACCAAGTATCACAGCTCTCAAAAACGAGGTGTCCGAGCTCTCAAATACCAACTGTCCCTGCTCTCAAAAACTTACGGCCCCAGCTTCCAAAGACCAAGTGACCCAGCTCTCCAAGGCTAAGTGTTCCTGCTTCCAAACACCAAATGTCCCAGCTCCCAAACACAAAGTGTCCCAGCTCTCAAACACCAAGTGTCCCAGTTCTCAAACACCAAGTGTCCCGGCTTCCAAACACCAAATGTCCCAGCTCCCAAACACCAAGTGTCCCAGCTTCCAAACACCAAGTGCCCCAGCTTCCAAACACCACATGTCCCGGCTCCCAAACTCCAAATGTCCCAGCTTCCAAACACCAAATGTCCCAGCTCTCAAACACCAAGAATCCCAGCATCTAAAGAGCAAGTGTGCCACTTCTCAAACACCAGGTTGTCCCAGAGCCCAAATTCCAATTTTCCCAGCTTACAAACACGAAGATTCACAGCTTTCAAAAACTAAATGACCCGATCTGAAAGACGAAGTTGTCTTGAATCCAAACACCAAATGTCCCAGCATCCAAACACCAAGTGTCCCAGCTTCCAAACACCAAAAGTCCCAGCTTCCAAACACCACATGTCCCATCTTCCAAACACCAAGTGTGCCACCTCTCAAACATCAAGTGTCCCAGGTCTCAAACACCAGGTTTCCCAGCCTCGAAACACCAAATGTCCCAGCTCTAAAACAAGAAGTGTTCCAGCTGTCGAACAACAAGTATCCCAGCTCCCAAACACCAAGTGCCCCAGCTTCCAAACAACATATGTCAAGGCTCGCAAACACCAAGTGTCCCAGCTCTCAAACACCAGGTGTCCCAGCTCTCAAACACGAAGTTTCGCAGCGTCCAAATCCAATTGTCCCCGATCTCAATCACCAAGTCTCCCAACAATCGAACATCAAGTGTCCCAGTTTCCATACACCAAGTGTCCCAGCTCTCAAAAACCAAGAGACCCACCTCTCAAACACCAACTGCCCCAGCGTCCAAACACTAAGTGTCCCAGCTCCCAAACACCAAATGTCCCAGCTCTCAAACACTAAATGTCCCAGGTCTCAAACACCAAGTGTCCCAGCTTCCAAACACCAAATGTCCCGGCTTGCAAACACCAAATGTCCCGGCTTCCAAACAACACGTGTGCCAGCTTACTAACACCAAATGTCGCAGCTCTCAAATACCTAGTGTCCCAGTTCTCAAACACCAACTGTGCCAGCGCTCCAACACCAAGTGTCCCAGCTTCCAAACACCAAGTGTCCCAGCTTCCAAACACCAAATGTCCCAGCATCAAACAGCAAGTGACCCAGCCCACAAAAACGAAGTGCACCAGCTCCCAAACACCAAATGTCCCAGCTCTCAAACACCAAGTGTCCGAGGGATCAAATAACAAGTATCCCAGCTGCCAAACACCAAGTGTCCCAGATCTCAAACACCACAGCTTCTAGCGTCCAAACAGCAAGTGTCCCAGCTTCCAAACAGCAAGTGTCCCAGCTCGCAAACACCAAGTGTCCCAGCTTACAAACACCAAATGTCCCAACTTCCAAGCACCAAATGTCCTGGCTCCCAAGTACCACGTGTCCTATCTTACAAACACCATGTGGCCCTGCTTCCAGACACCAAATGTCCCACACTGAAAGCCTAAGTGGCCCAGCTACCAAAAACCAAATGTCCCAGCCTTCAAACACCAAATGTCCAAGCTCTCAAACACTAAGTGTCCCAGCCCTCAAACACCAAGTGTCCCAGCTTCCAAAAAACCAAATGTCCAGGCTCGCAAACACGAAGTGTCCCTGCCCTCAAACACTTAGTTTCCCAGCTCCCAAACAGCAAGTGTCCCAGCTTCCAAACACCATATGTCCCGACTCGCAAACACCAAGTGTCACAGCTCTCAAAAACCAGGTGTCCGAGCTCTCAAATACCAACTGTCCCTGCTCTCAAAAACTTACAGCCCCAGCTTCCAAAGACCAAGTGACCCAGCTCTCCAAGGCTAAGTGTTCCTGCTTCCAAACACCAAATGTCCCAGCTCCCAAACACAAAGTGTCCCAGCTCTCAAACACCAAGTGTCCCAGTTCTCAAACACCAAGTGTCCCGGCTTCCAAACGCCAAATGTCCCAGCTCCCAAACACCAAGTGTCCCAGCTTCCATACACCAAGTGCCCCAGCTTCCAAACACCACATGTCCCAGGTCTCAAAGACCAAGTGTCCCAGCTTACAAACACCAAATGTCCCAACTTCCAAGCACCAAATGTCCTGGCTCCCAAATACCACGTGTCCTAGCTTACAAACACCAAGTGGCCCTACTTCCAGACACCAAATGTCCCACACTGAAAGCCTAAGTGGCCCAGCTACCAAAAACCAAATGTCCCAGCTTCCAAACAGCAAATGTCCAAGCTCTCAAACACCAAGTGTCCCAGCCCTCAAACACCATGTGTCCCAGCTTCCAAAAAACCAAATGTCCAGGCTCGCAAACACGAAGTGTCCCAGCCCTCAAACACTCAGTTTCCCAGCTCCCAAACAGCAAGTGTCCCAGCTTCCAAACACCATATAACCCGACTCGCAAGCACCAAGTGTCCCAGCTCTCAAAAACCAGGTGTCCGAGCTCTCAAATACCAACTGTCCCTGCTCTCAAAAACTTACAGCCCCAGCTTCCAAAGACCAAGTGACCCAGCTCTCCAAGCCTAAGTGTTCCTGCTTCCAAACAGCAAATGTCCCAGCTCCCAAACACAAAGTGTCCCAGCTCTCAAACACCAAGTGTCCCAGTTCTCAAACACCAAGTGTCCCGGCTTCCAAACACCAAATGTCCCAGCTCCCAAACGCCAAGTGTCCCAGCTTCCAAACACCACATGTCCCGGCTCCCAAACTCCAAATGTCCCAGCTTCCAAACACCAAATGTCCCAGCTCTCAAACGCCAAGAATCCAGCATCTAAAGAGCAAGTGTGCCACTTCTCAAACACCAGGTTGTCCCAGAGCCCAAATTCCAATTTTCCCAGCTTACAAACACGAAGATTCACAGCTTTCAAAAACCAAATGACCAAATCTGAAAGACGAAGCGGCCTTGATTCCAAACACCAAATGTCCCAGCTTCCAAACACCAAATGTCCCAGCTTCCAAACACCAAATGTCCAAGCTTCCAAACACCAGGTGTGCCACCTCTCAAACAACAAGTGTCCCAGCTCTCAAAAACCTAGTATCCCAAAGTCCAAACACCAATTTTCCCATCTTACAAACACGATGATTCACAGCTTTCATACACCAAATGTGTCCGAACTGAAAGGCGAAGGGGCCTTGCTTCCAAACACAAAATGTCCCAGCTTCCAAACACCAAAAGTCCCAGATTCCAAACATCACATGTCCCATCTTCCAAACACCAAGTGTGCCACCTCTCAAACATCAAGTGTCCCAGGTCTCAAACACCAGGTTTCCCAGCCTCGAAACACCAAATGTCCCAGCTCTAAAACACAAAGTGTTCCAGCTCTCAAACAACAAGTGTCCCAGCTCCCACACAACAAGTGTCCCAGCTTCCAAACAACATATGTCAAGGCTCGCAAACACCAAGTGTCCCAGCTCTCAAACACCAGGTGTCCCAGCTCTTTAACACCAAGTTTCCCAGCGTCCAAAACCCATTGTCCCCGCTCTCAATCACCAAGTCTCCCAACACTCGAACATCAAGTGTCCCAGTTTCCATACACCAAGTGTCCCAGCTCTCAAAAACCAAGAGACCCACCTCTCAAACACCAACTGCCCCAGCGTCCAAACACTAAGTGTCCCAGCTCCCAAACACCAAATGTCCCAGCTCTCAAACACTAAATGTCCCAGGTCTCAAACAACAAGTGTCCGAGCTTCCAAACACCAAATGTCCCGGCTTCCAAACACCAAATGTCCCGGCTTCCAAACAACACGTGTGCCAGCATACTAACACCAAATGTCGCAGCTCTCAAATACCTAGTGTCCCAGTTCTCAAACACCAACTGTGCCAGCTCTCCAACACCAAGTCTCCCAGCTTCCAAAAACCAAGTGTCCCAGCTTCCAAACACCAAATGTCCCAGCATCAAACAGCAAGTGACCCAGCCCACAAAAACGAAGTGTACCAGCTCCCAAACACCAAATGTCCCAGCTCTCAAACACCAAGTGTCCGAGGGCTCAAATAACAAGTGTCCCAGCTGCCAAACACCAAGTGTCCCAGATCTCAAACACCAAAGCTTCTAGTGTCCAAACAGCAAGTGTCCCAGCTTCCAAACAGCAAGTGTCCCAGCTCACAAACACCAAGTGTCCCAGGTCTCAAAGACCAAGTGTCCCAGCTTACAAACACCAAATGTCCCAACTTCCAAGCACCAAATGTCCTGGTTCCCAAATACCACGTGTCCTAGCTTACAAACACCAAGTGGCCCTGCTTCCAGACACCAAATGTCCCACACTGAAAGCCTAAGTGGCCCAGCTACCAAAAACCAAATGTCCCAGCTTCCAAACACCAAATGTCCAAGCTCTCAAACACCAAGTGTCCCAGCCCTCAAACACCAAGTGTCCAAGCTTCCAAAAAACCAAATGTCCAGGCTCGCAAACACGAAGTGTCCCAGCTCTCAAAAACGAGGTGTCCGAGCTCTCAAATACCAACTGTCCCTGCTCTCAAAAACTTACAGCCCCAGCTTCCAAAGACCAAGTGACCCAGCTCTCCAAGGCTAAGTGTTCCTGCTTCCAAACACCAAATGTCCCAGCTCCCAAGCACAAAGTGTCCCAGCTCTCAAACACCAAGTGTCCCAGTTCTCAAACACCAAGTGTCCCGGCTTCCAAACACCAAATGTCCCAGCTCCCAAACACCAAGTGTCCCAGCTTCCAAACACCAAGTGCCCCAGCTTCCAAACACCACATGTCTCGGCTCCCAAACTCCAAATGTCCCAGCTTCCAAAAACCAAATGTCCCAGCTCTCAAACACCAAGAATCCCAGCATCTAAAGAGCACGGTTGCCACTTCTCAAACACCAGGTTGTCCCAGAGCCCAAATTCCAATTTTCCCAGCTTACAAACACGAAGATCCACAGCTTTCAAAAACCAAATGACCCGATCTGAAAGCCGAAGTGGCCTTCATTCCAAACACCAAATGTCCCAGCTTCCAAACACCAAATGTCCCAGCTTCCAAACACCAAGTGTGCCACCTCTCAAACATCAAGTGTCCCAGCTCTCAAACACCAGGTTTCCCAGCCTCCAAACACCAAATGTCCCAGCTCTGAAACACTAGTGTTCCAGCTCTCAAACAACAAATGTCCCAGCTCCCAAAAACCAAGTGTCCCAGCTTCCAAACAACATATGTCAAGGCTCAGAAACACCAAGTGTCGCAGCTCTCAAACACGAAGTTTCCCAGCGTTCAAATCCAATTGTCCCCGCTCTCAATCACCAAGTCTCCCAACTCTCGAACATCAAGTGTACCAGTTTCCATACACCAAGTGTCCCAGCTCTCAAAAACCAAATGTCCCGGCTTCAAAACACCAAATGTCCCGGCTCCCAAACAACACGTGTTCCAGCTTACTAACACCAAATGTCGCCGCTCTCAAACACCTAGTGTCCCAGTTCTCATACACCAACTGTTCCAGGTCTCCAACACCAAGTGTCCCAGCTTCCAAACACCAAGTGTCCCAGCTTCCAAACACCGAATGTCCCAGCGCTCAAACAGCAAGTGACCCAGCCCACACAAACGAAGAGTACCAGCTCCCAAACACCAAATGCCCCAGCTCTCAAACACCAAGGGTCCCAGCTCTCAAACACCAAGCGACCCAGCTTCCAAACAACAAGTGTCCCAGTTGACAAACACCAACTGTCCCAGCTATCAAACACAAAGAGGCCCAGCTTCCAAACACCAAGTGACCCAGCTTCCAAGCACCAAATTTCCCAGCGCTCATACAGCAAGTGACCCAGCCCACAAAAACGAAGTGTACCAGCTCCCAAACACCAGATGTCCCAGCTCTCAAACACCAAGTGTCCGAGGGCTCAAATACCATGTGTCCCAGCTGCCAAACACCAGGTGTCCCAGATCTCAAACACCAAAAGTTCTAGCGTCCAAACAGCAAGTGTCCCAGCTTCCAAACAGCAAGTGTCCCAGCTGAAAAACACCAAGTGTCCCAGGTCTCAAAGACCAAGTGTCCCAGCTTACAAACACCAAATGTCCCGACTTCCAAGCACCAAATGTCCTGGCTCCCAAATACCACGTGTCCTAGCTTACAAACACCAAGTGGCCCTGCTTCCATACACCAAATGTCCCACACCCAAAGCCAAAGTGGCCCAGCTATCAAAAACCAAATGTCCCAGCTTCCAAACACCAAATGTCCAAGCTCAGAAACACCAAGTGTCCCAGCCCTAAAACACCAAATGTCCCAGCTTCCAAAAACCAAATGTCCAGGCTCGCAAACACCAAGTGTCCCAGCCCTGAAACACCTAGTTTCCCAGCTTCCAAACACAAAATGTCCCGGCTCTCAAACACCAAGATTCCCAGCCCTCAATCACCAAATGTCCCAGCTTCCAAACACCAATGTCCCAGCTCCCAAACACCAAGATTCCCAGCTTTCAAGCACCAAGATTCCGAGCTCAAAAACACCAAATTTGCCATCTATTAAACACCAAGTGTCCCAGATTCCAAACACCAAGTGTCCCAGCTTCCAAAGACCAAACTTCCCAGGTTCCAAACACGAAATGTCCCATCTCTCAAACACCAAATGTCCCAACTCCAAACACCAAGAGTCCCTGCTTCCAAACACCAAGAGGCACGCTTCCAAATACGAAGTGTCCCAGCTCCCAAACACCAAGTGTCCCAGCTCTCAAAAACCTAGTGTCCCAAAGTCCAAACACCAATTTTCCCATCTTACAAACACGATGATTCACAGCTTTCATACACCAGATGTGCCCGAACTGAAAGGCGAAGTGGCCTTGCTTCCAAGCACAAAATGTCCCAGCTTCCAAACACCAAAAGTCCCAGCTTCCAAACACCACATGTCCCAGCTTCCAAACACCAAGTGTGCCACCTCTCAAACATCAAGTGTCCCAGGTCTCAAACACCAGGTTTCCCAGCCTCGAAACACCAAATGTCCCAGCTCTAAAACACAAAGTGTTCCAGCTCTCAAACAGCAAGTGTCCCAGCTCCCAAACAACAAGTGTCCCAGCTTCCAAACAACATATGTCAAGGCTCGCAAACACCAAGTGTCCCAGCTCTCAAACACCAGGTGTCCCAGCTCTCAAACACGAAGTTTCCCAGCGTCCAAATCCCATTGTCCCCGCTCTCAATCACCAAGTCTCCCAACAATCGAACATCACGTGTCCCAGTTTCCATACACCAAGTGTCCCAGCTCTCAAAAACCAAGACACCCACCTCTCAAACACCAACTGCCCCAGCGTCCAAACACTAAGTGTCCCAGCTCCCAAACACCAAATGTCCCAGCTCTCAAACACTAAATGTCCCAGGTCTCAAAAGCCAAGTTTCCCAGCTTCCAAACACCAAATGTCCCGGCTTCCAAACACCAAATGTCCCAGCTTCCAAACACCAAATGTCCAAGCTCTCAAACACGAAGTGTCCCAGCCATCAAACACCAAGTGTCCAAGCTTCCAAAAAACCAAATGTCCAGGCTCGCAAACACGAAGTGTCCCAGCCCTCAAACACTTAGTTTCTTAGCTCCCAAACAGCAAGTGTCCCAGCTTCCAAACACCATATGTCCTGACTCGCAAACACCAAGTATCACAGCTCTCAAAAACGAGGTGTCCGAGCTCTCAAATACCAACTGTCCCTGCTCTCAAAAACTTACGGCCCCAGCTTCCAAAGACCAAGTGACCCAGCTCTCCAAGGCTAAGTGTTCCTGCTTCCAAACACCAAATGTCCCAGCTCCCAAACACAAAGTGTCCCAGCTCTCAAACACCAAGTGTCCCAGTTCTCAAACACCAAGTGTCCCGGCTTCCAAACACCAAATGTCCCAGCTCCCAAACACCAAGTGTCCCAGCTTCCAAACACCAAGTGCCCCAGCTTCCAAACACCACATGTCCCGGCTCCCAAACTCCAAATGTCCCAGCTTCCAAACACCAAATGTCCCAGCTCTCAAACACCAAGAATCCCAGCATCTAAAGAGCAAGTGTGCCACTTCTCAAACACCAGGTTGTCCCAGAGCCCAAATTCCAATTTTCCCAGCTTACAAACACGAAGATTCACAGCTTTCAAAAACCAAATGACCCGATCTGAAAGACGAGGTTGTCTTGAATCCAAACACCAAATGTCCCAGCATCCAAACACCAAGTGTCCCAGCTTCCAAACACCAAATG